>WWET01004130.1:110536-127794 GCA_011038615.1 Limnodynastes dumerilii
TGGTCGGGTCATCCACCAACACCTTCAAGACCTTATGTTCCCCTTGGGACAAATTCCTATTATACTGGTACTCCCTGGACTTTTTATGGCACAATGCTCTTAAGTCCTGAAGTGTACTTTGATAAAAAGAATCCACTATCCCATTTTTATGTTGTAAATTAACATTGAGAATGTTAATTGAACATAGACAGAGCAAAATAGATGTCCTGATAGAAGAAATTGAGAAGGTAAAAAAGGAAGTAGAAGCACATAGAGATAGAGATGATTATTTGGGAAAAATGTAAGTGATGAATAAAAAACTGGAAAGAGCAGAACGGGACCTAACAAGGACTAAACAAGGAAAATTCACTAGAGATAAAAGAGACTACGATAATGATGTAGTAAGAACATGTAGGGAATTTGAAAAGACCAACAGAGAAGAATTGGGGGGCTCACTTGGAAATAGAGGTCGTAGAGTGGATGATAACTATAATTGGAAAAATAGGAGCAGAAGTAGACATGGTAGAGAGAAAAACACAAGTAGTAAGATATTTCAATCACATAATAGTAATACGAAAAATGGTAACAAAATAAACAGTAATGGAAAGAAACAAAATACTTGGATCAATCAAGATAATGGAAGCAAAGAAATAGACAAAAATGGGTAAATAAGCTTTATCACGAAAATGTATTAGTAATAGTTGTTGCTGACTCTTTAGTGAGTCGTTATAAGGTTTTGTTCTGGCACATATAGAAGTTACACTAGATAACTGTTATAATGAATATTATATAGCCACATTTAATGTTGATACTGATTTTATAGGGCTGGCAATCCCTATTTTTGATAGGTAAGGACTTGCATAGAGGAAAGAGGTTGCTTTTATTGGCCGTTTTCCATTCAGGAACTTCCACACTTTGTTTGTTTTTTGGATCACATATCAAGCCTGTGTCCAGGACTTCTAGTCTGGTGTTGTTCCCTCCTCCACCACTTCCCCTCACTTCATACCCTCTTGTCCCCAACTGCTACCCTTTTACCCCGTCCCCACTTGGTGACTCCCTCTCAACCTTTAGGTGACTCCCTCCTCCCTTATCTGTCAAGTTTGACACATCGCATTTTGCCGTGCTGTCTGTGCTTACTTCACTTTATTGTTTTTTCTGATAATTTTATAATTATAATGTATTTTATTATGTACTATGTTGTCCATCCCTGCCCTGTTTGTTTGTGAGCACACATTTTAAATGTTCTTAATTAGTAAAGTGGTTAAGTCTTACCAACTTATCAAAAATTTGCTAACAATTTGGCAAAAGACTTTGTGCCAATGTTAGTTTCTTCTTTAACCTTCTCAGATATAACTTGTCACCAATACTTGAATTAAGTAATTTTCCCATGAGGACAAAATAGAATAAGGAAAGGGAGGGCTTCTTTGGAACCAACAACATCCTAAAGAATAAAATGACCAAGTCAAAGCAAACATTGGGCCTGATCCAGATTAATAACAACAGCCAATTTACGCACACAGCATGCGTAAATCTAGCTGTGGAAATGCACAGAGCATGTACACGGCAGATGTTACACATTATAACTTTGATTGTACGTAACTTGTATGAGGTTACTGATTGACTGACTGAGTTTTGGAGTAAGGGCAAAATTGATGCAATGTATGGCTTGGCTAAACCAGTTTGCAAAGTAAGGGGAGCTAATTACTTTTAAAACTTTTGCATGCAGGTAAAATACTTTACTTTTGCACATAGAACTCAAATACTGCATAGCTTTATGTTTAATATATAGATTAGATTTAAGCTAAGAAACTTCACCTCTCAATTCCAATTTTGCTTTCACAATTTAGATTTGCCTCCTCTTGCAGCTCAACATAATATTGCTCAGGTCTAGACTTGCACGTAAAGAAAAGGTGTAAGTGCAGCTGTGAATCAGCCCCAAGGTGTCTGGTCCCAGGAGAGTAGGTAGATTTACTGATTTTTCTTTATTTCAGCAAATATATTTTTCATGCAGAACTAGAGTTGACAGTGGTGCTCAACTCTTTGCTATTCTAATGCCTGCTTGCCCTGGCAGTCAATTAATTGAGTACCTGTAGTTCTAAGTGGGGTGTGGCTTGCTTCTTTGCGACAGACCACTTCTAGACAGTACTGATGGGGTCGTCATCTCCATGAAGAAAGTATTGTGACAGTGCATTTTTGAAAATAAGTTAAGCATCTGCTTACCTAATCCCTCACCATATCCTTCACCTATGTTGAGTTGTGGTCCTAGGTGTCATCCTTGACTCCTCACTTTCTTTTATACCTCACATCCCTGCCTTCTTTTATTCTTGCCGTTTCCACTTACCAACATTGCATGTATCCGTCCCTTCCTCACCAATGAAGCTACCACAACCCTTATCCACTCACATATCACATCACATCTTGACTACTGTAACTTCCTTTTCGTTGGTCTCCCGCTTACCCTTCTTGCCCCCCTTCAATGTATATGCAATGCTGCTTCCAGGCTCATCCTCCCCTCGGCCTTTCCTTTATGTCAACCCTCCACTGGCATCATGTCCATTTCATATCTCTCCTTAAACTCTATAACCTCACCTTTAAGGTCATCTTCTCATCCACTGTTCCCTACCTCTCTTACCTCATCTCCATGCACACCCAATCCCACCCTTTCTGTTTTGCTACTCACTGCTGTCTGATCTCCCTACTGATCACCACATCTCACGCCCGTGTCCAGGACAGGTGTGGGTCCCCAGTTAGAATGGCCCTATTGTGGTAGTATCTGGCTGAGATATCGAGTGCTTTGATGAGGCATAGCAATCGATCGCTGGAGCACCGAACATGGTAAGTGGCAAAACCAACCCCAATTCTTCCCTTAAATCTAACCCTAACCCTCCCCTTCTATTACCCTAACTCTAACCTTCCCTTCCCCGCAGCCTGACCCTAACCCTTCATTCCCCGCAGCCTGACCCTAACACTCCCTTCCCGGCAGCCTGACCTTAATCCTCCATTGCCCGCAGCCTGAACCTAACACTAACCTTCCCTTTCCCAAAGTCCCCAGAGAGGTTACTCATCTTCTCGGTGGTCCACTGAAGTGGCAGGTCCAGCGGCGGTGGCAGCATTTTCAAATGTTTTGCGCAAATGAATGGGTGGGTATGCGATAGGCATATTCACCCATTCTGAACAAAAATTCTAAATTAGATGGGTATTTGAAATAGGGACAGCTGAAAAGAAACCTTTTGCTGTCCCTATTTTGCAATACCATCTTTCTAAGCAAGGACTTCCATCGGTCCATGACTTCTCCCATGCTGCACCTCTGCACTGGAAAGACCTCCTTTCTTCAGTCAGACTTTCCCCCACATTGCATGACTTCAAGCGCTAACTCAAAATGCACTTGTTCAGGCTAGCCTACCCTTCCTCCTCTTAACATCCTCATTGCATCCTATGGGTATCCCTTTTTCTCCTTTCTTCCCCATCTTCTCTGCTCTGCAGTCCACTTCCTTCCCCTCTCCTTATGTCTTCTGTAAGTTTATCCCTCAAGCTTAGTGTTTTAGCTCGTGTGAGCAGGGCCCTCCATCCTAGTGTTGTTTCCTCCTTCACCACTCCCTTCCTCACATTGTACCTTCTTGTCCCCCTCTGCTACCTTTTTACCCTATCTGCACCTGGTAGCTACTCCTCAACCTCTTAATGTGCTCTATCCCCTCAATCTATCTGTCAAGCTTGACATCTAGCATTTTGCCTTGCTGTCTGTGCTTGCTTCACATTATTGTATTTTTGTGATATTTTTATATTTATATTCTATTTTATTATGGACTATGTTGTCCTTAGCCCTATGTCTGTACTGTATTTTATTGCTGTATTTTCTTTTCCTGAAAAGTAACTTTCGTTTGCCCCTACTTTGGAAATCCCTCATTCTATTCTATGCGAGGAATGCAACTGCTTAAAAATATATATTAAAAAAACAAGTTTAAAATGTTACTTACAGTATAAATGATATATTGAAACTTACTAGATATTTGTTCATATAACTTTCAAAAGTTTTCAGATAAAAAGGATTTTTATGTCAATACCTAAACGATCAAAGCATTTAGGACTTGCCTTTAACTCTTGTATTTTTCCACAACAGATGCATTATTGCTTAGGCTGCAAGTTAAACTCCTTTGTACACAATTAACATATATTGTTCTGATACCAAACAGTACATTTTTAAATCATTTTTATGTTGCAAACACATTTGTAGCACTTTTATTTCAGAAGCATTAAGCAGATGTCTCCCGTGAGAATAGCAAGGAGCTGAATAATAACTTACTTTTATATTGCACTGTCATCGTATGTTTTGCTTTACATATTAGAATATTAAATTTGCAGTAAACCGTACCCTGAAGAGCATACAGTTGGCGTCATGCTAAACAATACCAAATGTCTTTACAAACAATTATTATACATTTTTTTTTATTTACAATTTTATATTAGGAAAGAAAATTATTTGGTTCAATACAAAGGGTTTTTTCTTTCCAAGTGTAGCAAATGATGTGACGAGTATCACTCGTGAGGAAGTCTCTTATATGACTCATGAGCTTATTTGGCAATGTTATTAGAGAAAGGGCGTTTTAGTTTGGAAAAATATTATGTTGCTTTGAGAACACATAAATTCTGTTCACAATTTAAAGTATAGGAATAGAAGAAAATATAGAAGTCGGCAAATAGCTGCAGCTGCTTTCAGTGGCTGTAAGGGTTTTTTTTTGTGTGTGATTACACAACGTTGTTACATTACAACTAATCATTTTCACAATTTTTTTAATGAGAAAGTGGCAAAACAAGGGAGATAATGGATATACACATAATAAATAGAATCTAAAATTCAATGCTTTGCCCCATGTGACATTGGAGTGACAGAAAGCATTCTGAACACCATAGGAAATATGCCATGGCTGCTATTACCTAAACGTAGATTACATTCATCCCATCGAGGCTTCACCCTGGATTTAAAATTCTCCTTTATCACAACAAAGCTAAATTATTGTCATTTCCACAATGTCCCATCTGTATTTATAATAAAAACCCTGCATGCTGTCAGCTATTAAATACTTCTAGGCCTTGAAATGGTCCTTCCTATTAGATTTATGTGAAGATGGGATATTTGTAAAGAAAAAAAATAATGACAAGTAAAAGTATGAACTTTAATGCGTCACTACAATAATTAGACATCTATGGGTCTGATTCAATTGCCCACGATCCCCATTCATGGTGCTTTTTCCATAAATGTACATAGCGGATCATCTCTACAAGGTGTGCTTTAAAACTTGCGATTTTTACTTAACGTAATAGATGGGAATAGGCACACTAAGCACTTTTTCCCATCTTCGCAGGCAATTGAATCAGGCCCCAAATGTCAATGTTTCAGGGTAAGAGTCATAGACCAAAGCAGTGTATTTATATAGATATAAACAAAAGGGATAAGGCAAAGACTTTAACTGGATACAACAAGCAGAAGATAGGAACAGAAGTTTGCAACATACAATATGCCGAAATAGATTTACACAAAATAATGCTTGCTGTATTAGTTGATAGGCAAATTAACTGATATGTCTGCATAGCAATTGTAATCTAAATAGAAACAAAGTAGAAAATACCCCAGCAACTGCTTATAAATCAGTAGTAATCTTTAAACCTGATAAAATTAATTAGATACATTTATAAATCAATCTACCATGCACACGAATGTAATAATAACGGACCTGACCCCCATGGACATGTTCGAATACCCAATGAGATATACAGGTAAGATATAATATTATATTGGATTTGCTTTGTACATACAGTCCAGCACGAATGGGTAAGAATGCTGAATTTATTTTTCAGCATACTTACCCATTCATTATTTCCGAAACCGCCGCTGTAGACCCATCGCACAGACCCGCCGCACAAGAACAGAGAGGTGAGTGTACAAGGGGAGTCTATGGGGAATATTAGGTTTAGGCTACAGGAATGGGAGTCTTAGGGTTAGGCTGCGAGGAGGAGAGGGTTAGGGTTAGGCTATAAGGAGGGGAGTCTTAGGTTTAGGCTGCGGGAAGGGGACTCTTAAGGCCAGGTTGTGGGGAAGGGAGTTTTAGGGTCAGGCTGCAGGGAAGGGAGTTTAGGGTCAAGCTTTAGGGAAGGGAGTTTTAGGGTCAGGCTGCGGGGAAGGGAGTTTAGGGTCAGGATGCAGGGAAGACAGTGTTAGGGTCAGGTTGCAGGGAAGGGGATTTTAGGGGCAGGCTGCGTGGAGGAGAGGGCTAGGGTAATGGAAGAGGAGGGTTAGTGTAAGGATTAACATAAGGGTTGGGGTTAGATAAATACTTACCATTCGCCGCTGAAACTTAGTCCTGGGGATGATTGATTGCTTCTCCTCAGCGAGACAGGAGCAATCGATTTGAGAGCCAGTTCGGAACTGTCTGGTATAATATGGCTCTTTTGAAAAAGGTCCATACTAACCGCAGACCCACACATATACTGTCCAATCCTCATACCCAAAAGTCTTATCCGCTGCTTTCAAATGATTTATTAGAACTTGTGTATGTGGCATATGGGCATTAGACTATGTGCATAGATGGACTGCAGACTGTGTTTCATATCATACATCTATATTCAGCTCCATTATCTTTGTTGCAGTGTCCAGTGCTCACAGATTGCTTCCATCATCATATTTTATTTGTTTTTTAAATTGTTACTTAGTTAGTGGGAATTTAATGTATTAATAAATATACAGTTTTAGTTATACTTGAACCACTTGCACTTGCATTATTATTATATATTTTGTGTGGCTATTTCACGGAGGTTCCCAGCGCGGTTTTTCTTGTTTATATTTGTTGTTTAGTGGTATTACACAACCACATTACCTGCGCAAGGTCCTCTGTTATATTTGCCAGTCTGTAATAATTTTTAGAAATTTGAGAATTTTTCTTAAAATTTAATACATTATTATTGCATCCAATATTGCTGTTATTACGGTGATCATTCTCCCTTTTGAATTATTGTACGGCTAGCGCTCGTCAACCTTTCTGTGTGTATAGAATGTTCCTTTTTTATGTGCATAGATGGGTACACACCTATGCAATCATACTTGAGATGCCATGGCAACCTTTACTGAAGGTGAATGTTACCAGCACCAAACCTCACAATGGCAATGAAGGGTTGGAAATACGGACACAGATAGAACATAATATACGTCTTTGTCAGTGAAAAGGACTTAGTACAAACAGTAAATAGGGTTCTCCTTAGTCTCACTATCACTTTCAAGTTCTGTTGGTTTGATGCTATAGGCCAACATTTATATTCCTTTGTTTTAGACTCTCATCTCCACATTAACATATTCAAGTGACTGGTTTGCTGAGAACCAAACCCCACATAAAACAGCAATGCTGGAGCACAACCGTGGACTTCAGTTTGGACACAGATTCTCCATGGTCAGGAGATCTCACTGCTGCAGATTTCAGAGGGTTAAGTAATATAAGTGCAAGTGTGGAACAATCCATTGTCCACCATGAATAGAGAATAACAAAACAATGACTGATGTAAGAATTTTTCACCAGGAAGGAGCTTAGAGGCAACGCATTCCCTCACAATATTTTCCAAGTCTTTGGGTGCAGTGGCGCACCCAGGGGGGGGTTTCTGGTTGCACAGAAACCTCCACAGATTGAAAAATGAAAAAAAAAAAGAAAAATGGGTCCCGCGAAAGGGGCTTGGCTTTGCGGCCATGTGATCTGGACTGACATGGAGGAAGATGGTCCCGGCCTGTGCTGCATTAGGAAAGCAGGTGGGAATGGTGAATGGGTCACTACAAATACAACAGTGCTTATGCACTGACACAGGCTTGATTGTGTAATGTGCTCGTGCTCTACTAATGCATTGTATACTGCTATTACTATTAGATCTGTTCCTTCAGTATAAAACTACTATTTTACTCTGTGAAAGAAGTAACTTATAAATCACCTATACAAAAAATAATATTAGAACAGCACTTGTTACAGCCTATAACCAAAGCAATACCTTAATGTAGAATTTTCATTACCGTATTTCCCCACGTAGAAGACGCTCCCTTGTATAAGACGCACTCCATTTTTGGAGCCTACATTTTAAAAAAAAACAATTTTAAATGTATTTTTTTATCTATTATTTTTAGCATTATTTAATAAAAAATTGGGTGCATCTTATACAAGGGTTCAGGGGATGTAACACTGAACTTACCTTTTCTGTCCCTCCGGTGGTCCCTCTCTCCCCCGCAGCTTTGACTCAGACTCACTCCCTGCACGCTGCACAATGACGTTGAGGTGACCTTAGGTTACGCAATGTCTATGTGCAGCGAGGGAGAGAGCCAGAGGCACAGCTGTGGTGGAGAGAGCCTGAAACAGACGCAGGGACTGCCGGAGGGACAGCAAAGGTAAGTTCAAAGTAGCAACCAGGCTGAGGGATACTGGGGGAGCTGAACACATGCTGAGGGATACTGGGGCGAGCTGGACACATGATGAGGGAAACTGGGGGGAGCTGGACACATGATGAGGGAAACTGGGGGGAGCTGGACACATGATGAGGGAAACTGGGGGGAGCTGGACACATGATGAGGGAAACTGGGGGGAGCTGGACACATGATGAGGGAAACTGGGGGGAGCTGGACACATGATGAGGGAAACTGGGGGGAGCTGGACACATGATGAGGGAAACTGGGGGGAGCTGGACACATGATGAGGGAAACTGGGGGGAGCTGGACACATGCTGAGGGATACTGGGGAGAGCTGGACACATGGTGAGGGATACTAGAGAGATTGACACATGCTGAGGGATACTGGGGAGAGCTTCAATGTACAGTAAGGGTGTGCTGAAGGAGAGAAGATGTGGAGGGACATGGTCAATGTACAGTAAGGGTGTGCTGAAGGAGAGAAGATGTGGAGGGACATGGTCAATGTACAGTAAGGGTGTGCTGAAGGAGAGAAGATGTGGAGGGACATGGTCAATGTACAGTAAGGGTGTGCTGAAGGAGAGAAGATGTGGAGGGACATGGTCAATGTACAGTAAGGGTGTGCTGAAGGAGAGAAGATGTGGAGGGACATGGTCAATGTACAGTAAGGGTGTGCTGAAGGAGAGAAGATGTGGAGGGACATGGTCAATGTACAGTAAGGGTGTGCTGAAGGAGAGAAGATGTGGAGGGACATGGTCAATGTACAGTAAGGGTGTGCTGAAGGAGAGAAGATGTGGAGGGACATGGTCAATGTACAGTAAGGGTGTGCTGAAGGAGAGAAGATGTGGAGGGACATGGTCAATGTACAGTAAGGGTGTGCTGAAGGAGAGAAGATGTGGAGGGACATGGTCAATGTACAGTAAGGGTGTGCTGAAGGAGAGAAGATGTGGAGGGACATGGTCAATGTACAGTAAGGGTGTGCTGAAGGAGAGAAGATGTGGAGGGACATGGTCAATGTACAGTAAGGGTGTGCTGAAGGAGAGAAGATGTGGAGGGACATGGTCAATGTACAGTAAGGGTGTGCTGAAGGAGAGAAGATGTGGAGGGACATGGTCAATGTACAGTAAGGGTGTGCTGAAGGAGAGAAGATGTGGAGGGACATGGTCAATGTACAGTAAGGGTGTGCTGAAGGAGAGAAGATGTGGAGGGACATGGTCAATGTACAGTAAGGGTGTGCTGAAGGAGAGAAGATGTGGAGGGACATGGTCAATGTACAGTAAGGGTGTGCTGAAGGAGAGAAGATGTGGAGGGACATGGTCAATGTACAGTAAGGGTGTGCTGAAGGAGAGAAGATGTGGAGGGACATGGTCAATGTACAGTAAGGGTGTGCTGAAGGAGAGAAGATGTGGAGGGACATGGTCAATGTACAGTAAGGGTGTGCTGAAGGAGAGAAGATGTGGAGGGACATGGTCAATGTACAGTAAGGGTGTGCTGAAGGAGAGAAGATGTGGAGGGACATGGTCAATGTACAGTAAGGGTGTGCTGAAGGAGAGAAGATGTGGAGGGACATGGTCAATGTACAGTAAGGGTGTGCTGAAGGAGAGAAGATGTGGAGGGACATGGTCAATGTACAGTAAGGGTGTGCTGAAGGAGAGAAGATGTGGAGGGACATGGTCAATGTACAGTAAGGGTGTGCTGAAGGAGAGAAGATGTGGAGGGACATGGTCAATGTACAGTAAGGGTGTGCTGAAGGAGAGAAGATGTGGAGGGACATGGTCAATGTACAGTAAGGGTGTGCTGAAGGAGAGAAGATGTGGAGGGACATGGTCAATGTACAGTAAGGGTGTGCTGAAGGAGAGAAGATGTGGAGGGACATGGTCAATGTACAGTAAGGGTGTGCTGAAGGAGAGAAGATGTGGAGGGACATGGTCAATGTACAGTAAGGGTGTGCTGAAGGAGAGAAGATGTGGAGGGACATGGTCAATGTACAGTAAGGGTGTGCTGAAGGAGAGAAGATGTGGAGGGACATGGTCAATGTACAGTAAGGGTGTGCTGAAGGAGAGAAGATGTGGAGGGACATGGTCAATGTACAGTAAGGGTGTGCTGAAGGAGAGAAGATGTGGAGGGACATGGTCAATGTACAGTAAGGGTGTGCTGAAGGAGAGAAGATGTGGAGGGACATGGTCAATGTACAGTAAGGGTGTGCTGAAGGAGAGAAGATGTGGAGGGACATGGTCAATGTACAGTAAGGGTGTGCTGAAGGAGAGAAGATGTGGAGGGACATGGTCAATGTACAGTAAGGGTGTGCTGAAGGAGAGAAGATGTGGAGGGACATGGTCAATGTACAGTAAGGGTGTGCTGAAGGAGAGAAGATGTGGAGGGACATGGTCAATGTACAGTAAGGGTGTGCTGAAGGAGAGAAGATGTGGAGGGACATGGTCAATGTACAGTAAGGGTGTGCTGAAGGAGAGAAGATGTGGAGGGACATGGTCAATGTACAGTAAGGGTGTGCTGAAGGAGAGAAGATGTGGAGGGACATGGTCAATGTACAGTAAGGGTGTGCTGAAGGAGAGAAGATGTGGAGGGACATGGTCAATGTACAGTAAGGGTGTGCTGAAGGAGAGAAGATGTGGAGGGACATGGTCAATGTACAGTAAGGGTGTGCTGAAGGAGAGAAGATGTGGAGGGACATGGTCAATGTACAGTAAGGGTGTGCTGAAGGAGAGAAGATGTGGAGGGACATGGTCAATGTACAGTAAGGGTGTGCTGAAGGAGAGAAGATGTGGAGGGACATGGTCAATGTACAGTAAGGGTGTGCTGAAGGAGAGAAGATGTGGAGGGACATGGTCAATGTACAGTAAGGGTGTGCTGAAGGAGAGAAGATGTGGAGGGACATGGTCAATGTACAGTAAGGGTGTGCTGAAGGAGAGAAGATGTGGAGGGACATGGTCAATGTACAGTAAGGGTGTGCTGAAGGAGAGAAGATGTGGAGGGACATGGTCAATGTACAGTAAGGGTGTGCTGAAGGAGAGAAGATGTGGAGGGACATGGTCAATGTACAGTAAGGGTGTGCTGAAGGAGAGAAGATGTGGAGGGACATGGTCAATGTACAGTAAGGGTGTGCTGAAGGAGAGAAGATGTGGAGGGACATGGTCAATGTACAGTAAGGGTGTGCTGAAGGAGAGAAGATGTGGAGGGACATGGTCAATGTACAGTAAGGGTGTGCTGAAGGAGAGAAGATGTGGAGGGACATGGTCAATGTACAGTAAGGGTGTGCTGAAGGAGAGAAGATGTGGAGGGACATGGTCAATGTACAGTAAGGGTGTGCTGAAGGAGAGAAGATGTGGAGGGACATGGTCAATGTACAGTAAGGGTGTGCTGAAGGAGAGAAGATGTGGAGGGACATGGTCAATGTACAGTAAGGGTGTGCTGAAGGAGAGAAGATGTGGAGGGACATGGTCAATGTACAGTAAGGGTGTGCTGAAGGAGAGAAGATGTGGAGGGACATGGTCAATGTACAGTAAGGGTGTGCTGAAGGAGAGAAGATGTGGAGGGACATGGTCAATGTACAGTAAGGGTGTGCTGAAGGAGAGAAGATGTGGAGGGACATGGTCAATGTACAGTAAGGGTGTGCTGAAGGAGAGAAGATGTGGAGGGACATGGTCAATGTACAGTAAGGGTGTGCTGAAGGAGAGAAGATGTGGAGGGACATGGTCAATGTACAGTAAGGGTGTGCTGAAGGAGAGAAGATGTGGAGGGACATGGTCAATGTACAGTAAGGGTGTGCTGAAGGAGAGAAGATGTGGAGGGACATGGTCAATGTACAGTAAGGGTGTGCTGAAGGAGAGAAGATGTGGAGGGACATGGTCAATGTACAGTAAGGGTGTGCTGAAGGAGAGAAGATGTGGAGGGACATGGTCAATGTACAGTAAGGGTGTGCTGAAGGAGAGAAGATGTGGAGGGACATGGTCAATGTACAGTAAGGGTGTGCTGAAGGAGAGAAGATGTGGAGGGACATGGTCAATGTACAGTAAGGGTGTGCTGAAGGAGAGAAGATGTGGAGGGACATGGTCAATGTACAGTAAGGGTGTGCTGAAGGAGAGAAGATGTGGAGGGACATGGTCAATGTACAGTAAGGGTGTGCTGAAGGAGAGAAGATGTGGAGGGACATGGTCAATGTACAGTAAGGGTGTGCTGAAGGAGAGAAGATGTGGAGGGACATGGTCAATGTACAGTAAGGGTGTGCTGAAGGAGAGAAGATGTGGAGGGACATGGTCAATGTACAGTAAGGGTGTGCTGAAGGAGAGAAGATGTGGAGGGACATGGTCAATGTACAGTAAGGGTGTGCTGAAGGAGAGAAGATGTGGAGGGACATGGTCAATGTACAGTAAGGGTGTGCTGAAGGAGAGAAGATGTGGAGGGACATGGTCAATGTACAGTAAGGGTGTGCTGAAGGAGAGAAGATGTGGAGGGACATGGTCAATGTACAGTAAGGGTGTGCTGAAGGAGAGAAGATGTGGAGGGACATGGTCAATGTACAGTAAGGGTGTGCTGAAGGAGAGAAGATGTGGAGGGACATGGTCAATGTACAGTAAGGGTGTGCTGAAGGAGAGAAGATGTGGAGGGACATGGTCAATGTACAGTAAGGGTGTGCTGAAGGAGAGAAGATGTGGAGGGACATGGTCAATGTACAGTAAGGGTGTGCTGAAGGAGAGAAGATGTGGAGGGACATGGTCAATGTACAGTAAGGGTGTGCTGAAGGAGAGAAGATGTGGAGGGACATGGTCAATGTACAGTAAGGGTGTGCTGAAGGAGAGAAGATGTGGAGGGACATGGTCAATGTACAGTAAGGGTGTGCTGAAGGAGAGAAGATGTGGAGGGACATGGTCAATGTACAGTAAGGGTGTGCTGAAGGAGAGAAGATGTGGAGGGACATGGTCAATGTACAGTAAGGGTGTGCTGAAGGAGAGAAGATGTGGAGGGACATGGTCAATGTACAGTAAGGGTGTGCTGAAGGAGAGAAGATGTGGAGGGACATGGTCAATGTACAGTAAGGGTGTGCTGAAGGAGAGAAGATGTGGAGGGACATGGTCAATGTACAGTAAGGGTGTGCTGAAGGAGAGAAGATGTGGAGGGACATGGTCAATGTACAGTAAGGGTGTGCTGAAGGAGAGAAGATGTGGAGGGACATGGTCAATGTACAGTAAGGGTGTGCTGAAGGAGAGAAGATGTGGAGGGACATGGTCAATGTACAGTAAGGGTGTGCTGAAGGAGAGAAGATGTGGAGGGACATGGTCAATGTACAGTAAGGGTGTGCTGAAGGAGAGAAGATGTGGAGGGACATGGTCAATGTACAGTAAGGGTGTGCTGAAGGAGAGAAGATGTGGAGGGACATGGTCAATGTACAGTAAGGGTGTGCTGAAGGAGAGAAGATGTGGAGGGACATGGTCAATGTACAGTAAGGGTGTGCTGAAGGAGAGAAGATGTGGAGGGACATGGTCAATGTACAGTAAGGGTGTGCTGAAGGAGAGAAGATGTGGAGGGACATGGTCAATGTACAGTAAGGGTGTGCTGAAGGAGAGAAGATGTGGAGGGACATGGTCAATGTACAGTAAGGGTGTGCTGAAGGAGAGAAGATGTGGAGGGACATGGTCAATGTACAGTAAGGGTGTGCTGAAGGAGAGAAGATGTGGAGGGACATGGTCAATGTACAGTAAGGGTGTGCTGAAGGAGAGAAGATGTGGAGGGACATGGTCAATGTACAGTAAGGGTGTGCTGAAGGAGAGAAGATGTGGAGGGACATGGTCAATGTACAGTAAGGGTGTGCTGAAGGAGAGAAGATGTGGAGGGACATGGTCAATGTACAGTAAGGGTGTGCTGAAGGAGAGAAGATGTGGAGGGACATGGTCAATGTACAGTAAGGGTGTGCTGAAGGAGAGAAGATGTGGAGGGACATGGTCAATGTACAGTAAGGGTGTGCTGAAGGAGAGAAGATGTGGAGGGACATGGTCAATGTACAGTAAGGGTGTGCTGAAGGAGAGAAGATGTGGAGGGACATGGTCAATGTACAGTAAGGGTGTGCTGAAGGAGAGAAGATGTGGAGGGACATGGTCAATGTACAGTAAGGGTGTGCTGAAGGAGAGAAGATGTGGAGGGACATGGTCAATGTACAGTAAGGGTGTGCTGAAGGAGAGAAGATGTGGAGGGACATGGTCAATGTACAGTAAAGGTGTGTTGAAGGAGAGAAGATGTGGATGGACATGGTCAATGTACAGTAAGGGTGTGCTGAAGGAGAGAAGATGTGGAGGGACATGGTCAATGTACAGTAAGGGTGTGCTGAAGGAGAGAAGATGTGGAGGGACATGGTCAATGTACAGCAAGGGTGTGCTGAAGGAGAGAAGGGGTGGAGGGACATGGTCAATGTACAGTAAGGGTGTGCTGAAGGAGAGAAGATGTGGAGGGACATGGTCAATGTACAGCAAGGGTGTGCTGAAGGAGAGAAGGGGTGGAGGGACATGGTCAATGCACAGTAAGGGTGTGCTGAAGGAGAGAAGATGTGGAGGGACATGGTCAATGTACAGCAAGGGTGTGCTGAAGGAGAGAAGGGGTGGAGGGACATGGTCAATGTACAGCAAGGGTGTACTGAAGGAGAGAAGGGGTGGAGGGACATGGTCAATGTACAGTAAGGGTGTGCTGAAGCAAGTGCACCTGATCCAGATCAAAACACAGAAGTAAAGAAGAACAGTTTACATCCAAACATTTGCACCAGCGCCAGGTCATGTCTAAGTCTAGGGTGCTCACCTTTCATGACTTATTTCAGACCTTTCTATTAGGATGTTACACTTTGAGCACATTGCAAGTGTCAGTAATCGCTTCCATAGTATTGTGCATGTGTTAATCAGGGCCGTAACTAGTGGTGTGCGATAGGGGCAGCCGCCCATGGTGCAAATCTTAGGGGAACACCAGTGAGTTAATATTTATGTTTAAATTGGCTTGGAATTCAGGGTCAGGGGGCATCATTTTTTCTTTTTGCCCTTGGTGCTAAAATTTCTAGTTACGGCTCTAGTATTAATTTAATTCTAAATACATTAGAATATATTAGAATTTACATTTTTATTTTTGGTTTTTCATAGTTGTAGTGCATTTATATTACATCTGAAGGGTTCACATTACAATTTAAAACTCTATTTGGCCATGTAGTTGTTTGAGCTGTGCGCTCATATGCTACCTGCTGTAATTGGTTGCATATCAGAGGACATTACTGGATCACACGTTTTTCACACTACTTTTTCAAAATCTGTGGCACTCACTATGCATGATAAATTGCATTTACCTCTGTGTTGGGCCCTGAAGTCACAGATATAATGACTGGTCTGTATGTACAAACTTTACCAATTTACCTGCATATCTCCATTTTGTATCCTCTGTAATCATCTGCTGAAAGGATCCTGTCACCATACACACTCATCCAATCTTTGGCTATGTGGTTACAATTCATAGACAAATTTACCTAAAGTAACAGGAGAAGTAGTGAAACCAGAGCATACGCTACTACATGGGACAAGGGATTTTTGAGGTCTTAGGGCTGCATCCAGACTTAAGAAAGAGCTTGAAATTAAGGGGCTGATCCTGAACTATGCCTCCCGTAGTATTTACGGCGGGCGGATGCGTAAGATCGGCATTTCTTCAGATCTGCGCATGCGCCGGGCAAATGTTGCACGGCGTAGTTAGGAAAACCCGCTCCTCAGGTATGGGCATTCCAAAGGGGGCGTTCCTTGCCGTAACTACGCAACAGTTAGGCAAGGAAGGCGGGGGAAGTAAGCTAATGAGGGCGGGAGGGCGGGTTTAGACACACGCTCCTGTGGGGCCGACGTAATTACACACTGTTACGCCGGCTGAAGTTAGGGTAGATCACAATGGGAAGTGTCGGGGGGAAGTTAGGGTAGGCTTCAGCCGGCGTAACAGTGTGTAATTACGCCGGCCACAGGGGGAGTGTTGGGGGGAGTGCATGCTGATAGGTTGGGTCTGATCCAGACCTACGCTTGTGTGCGGTTATACGGCGGTCGTAAGCGTTTAAACGCCAATTTGTACTTACTGCACATGCACGGGGCAGATGTTAAGCTCGTGTTACGCTCTGAAAATCTTAGCGTATGTCCCTTATTCGTAACCGCTTCGTATTACTGCTTTAAAATCATACAGTATGGGGGTGCTAAGTGTCGTTAATACGCAATGAACGTACGGACGGTCGCGGGTACGAACACAAAAGTTAGGGTAGGGATTGCCAAGCGCATGAAAGCTAAATTAGGTACGAGCAAGGAGAGTGCCTATTGCCGTGCATCGGTGGTACGTTCGGCGTTAATACGCCACGCAGACAAGCATAGGTCTGGATCAGGCCCATTGTGCATTAGTACGCACAGCGCATTGGCGTAGTTCAGGATCAGGCCCTAGGAGAGTAAAGTTACTCCTGGGCTGACCACAGGGCTGGACCGACAGGACTGGACCACCGGACTGGACCGATAGGACTGGACCACTGGACTGGACCACTGGACTGGACCGACAGGACTGAACTACTGCAAGAGCAAGATCAGGAGTACCAGGCACCTAGGAGACCTAGTTGTTCTGGCACTGAACAGCAGGTCTGAAGGCTTTAAATAGTGTGCCCTGCTTCCCGATTGGCTGGAGGACCGGAGAAGGTGAGTATGATTGGCGATCGGCTGTCACGTGGATAATCCAAGATGGCGGCGCCCATAGACCGGAGCACCGCCGCATCTGCCGCCAGAATCCACGTGGGAGACGCCGGGAACAGACGCCTGCAACCTTATGGTGAGTATCGGGGGCTGTCCCCGTACTCATG
>WWET01004131.1:17691-37353 GCA_011038615.1 Limnodynastes dumerilii
TGCCTTGGAGAAGGCACACTAAGTACTAAAGTACAAATATATTCCAAATATTTGGAAACCCCCATTTCAAAAATCCTTACTTTGCCACTGGTTCCAACAGTGGGACATTTCTATTTTCAATGACTGTGAATTTACCATCCGCGGAATTTATACCGTCATTTTCTCTGGGTACATTAGGGGTACCAAGAAATGTGTTTCCCTTACATTCTTCATAGCTCAATATGGAGGCTCATTCCCTAAGGGTTACTTTATTGATACTTTAATTATGATTGTCCTGCAATTTTTACAAGTTTAGTAAAAGTTTTATCTGCACAATAACATATGGCTTCATATCTGGCTTCATATCTTTTTCGTACATGGATATATATGAAACTCTGTGAATGTACGCCTAAAAGTTTCCATTATTTAACAGTTTCCATTATTTAAAGGAAATTGGGAATATACTTACCTTTTTATAAAATGTAGAATTTAGGTAGTGTATGACGCTGCATAGATATTCAATATTTACCCATTGTGTCTACCATTTATTGTCGTTCTAATCAATTCTAATTAATTCTAATTAATTCTAATCAGCAAAACACCACCAGAGCTGTTTTTACATCCAAACAATTTTTTTATTACATAAAGCATTTAGGGCCGGTTCCAGAGCTGAGAACGACAGGCCGCTTATGTACACAAGGTGCGGAAGTGGCCTGATTTGACTTGATTTGGCCTGCGCCCTCCAAATGTTATGTTAGTGTTATGATTAACATTAGCGTAGCAAGTATCGTACGGAGCTTTGTTCTGTGCAAGCCCATTTCCTATTAAATGGGCTGTGCTTCCCTCCGCCTGCTAAAGTGGGAATGGGAAGCATGCTAATTTTACAGCGTGGGATTGTAGGGATCACTGATTCGCAAGATTGGCTTAAAGGCAGATTAATGGCAGCATAAACTGCCATAACACCCACATGAGACAGATGAATGACAGGGGGCGTGCACTCCGTTCTTTCTGTCGGACAGACAGACCCCCACACGTATGGAAAGCATGCTGTGGTCTGGATCCGGTCCTTAGTTTGGACTTGGTGATTTTAGCAATTTTGGCGCATCAAAACTATATTTATCTCAGGAATAATAACTAGATTTCTCAGGGAAAGAACCTCGACTTTAACAAAAAAAAAAGATTGAACAAATCATCATTCAGTCATAAGACAAAACTTGCTATCTCCTCTGTACTTTCAAAGCAAAATCCAATTTAAATATTGTGTAAAACATATGTTCTATTAAAAGTGTACTCTCTTTAAATAGAATGTATTTAAAGAGATTTATATTCACTTCCTCTTGCCTGATACACTTCCTCTTTTCATATCACCGTGAGAACACCACAGAGCAAATAAAGAAATCTATGCTCAAGAGATACAGGAGATGTAATAAAGATATGCCTATCTTATCTTCTGTACTTTTTCACACAATCTGTGATGAGCAATTATATACAATACTGTTCCCTTCTGCTACACACCAACAAATAAACTTTTCCTTTAACACAAACCCTGTAAAATATGTTATATCTGGTTCAGTGGTCGAAGTGGAAATTTAGAAGTGGCAGTATGATAATAATTGAAATATTATAAGTGAATGGGGATTTATTGCTTTTCAATTAAATCAGTGAGAGAAGTGATGGTATGGCATACCCCCGTAAACCCTCTCATGAGGACGAACGCAGGATTATACAGGGTTGATCAGCTGATGTATTTTGTTGGGGTAGCGCCATTCCAAACAATTCAAGAGAAATATGGCCTCTCCTCTGAGGAGCATTGGGCCTACCTCCGATTAAGACATTTTATTCAGATCCTGCCTGGCTTTGCTCGGTGCCTTGCGACCAGATTTGAGACCCTCTGTACCGCTGAGATTCCCCCGCAGCACCTAATATCCCTGCTATATAAATTATTGATAAACTGCCCCTCAAATTCAGCCCTTGCTTTTGCCACAGCCTTAAATAGAGAACTCCCCTCTCCTCTCTCTGAGGCTGATTGGTCCAAAGTATTCTAAACCATCCACTGCTTCTCATACAGCTTATCCATAGTGAAAACAAGATATAAACCCCTCTCCCAATGATGCCGGGATTTCTATAAATACATACAATTAAATCATTGGTTTAAGTTCAATGCCTAGGTCTCGAGGATCCCTCCGCCCTTCCTACTATTCATGATTTTTTAAATTGCAATTCAACACATGTTATTTATTTTCTAACTTGTCTATGTATTTTAAGATATGTTGATAAGACTATTAGAAAATGTAAGAATCGTTTACTTGAACACATTGGATCAATCTGTAACAGTCAACGTGATAAAGACAACTGCACAATGTTATCTCTGATAGCAAAACATTTCCTGAGGAAACACAACTCAGATCAGGCAGGCAGGCTGAAAAGCCTAAAAGGTCCATTCCAATATTTGAGGAGGTAATATTGATATTGTACTTTTACAATGTGAAGTGAAGTGGATTTTTACTTTGAATACCACTTCACCCTTTGGATTGAATGAGGCTATTAACTTTACCCTTTTCTTACATTGACTACTATGGTTGTACAGTTTGGTGAAAAAGGTTGTTGATATTATAACGTCCATAGTGTCCTTTACAATAAATTTACAATAATTGGGCAAATCACCCACACCAGAAAAATCCCAGTGTGGACAAAATTTCTCAACGGGCACTCTGGGTCTCACTCAATAAATATTTTAATTAAAACACAAATTCTTTATTAGTATGCATTACAATAATGCTACATTAATAATATGCAAAATATTGTAAAAAATGTACCAATCCTACAGTGAGTAACACTGAAAATTATAAAAGCAGTTTAAATGAGCCCTATTACTGATAAAATGATTTTAATCTTATAAAGGGTAAATCCCGATTGTGATCCTGGTAATATCGTTATAGTCACTTATATATTATGACTTTAATAATATAAAGGGTTCTGACCAAACGTTATAGTTGATTCATGGGGCCTGATCCAGAGCTCCGATGTTACACTGAGCGCTGTAGCGCTCAGCGTAACATCGCTGCTCTGGCCCGACACTCCCCCTTGTAGGAGCGTATTAACTCTCCCTTACGCCTGCTTAAGGCTACCCTAACTTAAGCCGGCGTAAGCAAGGGATAATACGCTCACACAGGAGCGTATGCCCGCTAACCTCTTCCTCCCTCCCTTATTAAACTAACTCCTTCCGCCCATCTACTCTAACCTGAATGTAGTAACGCTGGGGGACACCCCCTCCAGCGTTACTATGGCGCTGCAACATCTGCCCGGCACATGCGCAGATCGGCGTCTTAACGCCAGCCAGCGTAGGTCTGGATCAGGCCCATTGTCCTGTTGGAGGATGAAATTGGTTTCAATCAAGTGGATCAGGCCCATGGTCATTACACTGAAATCAATAACAGTGTTGTTGTGTCCTAGTTAGGTGTATAGAAAAGTACACTGGCTAGATCTCTAGGAGTGGTGACTGTGACGATAGTGTTTGGGTAGAGCTGATTGCTAGGGTAGAACATAGCCAGGCTTCCCTATAGTCACTTATCAAAGATAGGAGTCTAGTAGCGCTGTCCAGCGCTAATACAATGAACGCTATGATAAGCTGCCCCTTATGTTTAAAGATAGGAGTCTTGTAGCGCTGTCCAGCGCTAATACAATGAACGCTATGATAAGCTGACCCTTATGTTTCTAGCCAGTGTACTTTTCTATACACCTAACTAGGGCATGAATCACCTAACTAGGACATGAGTCAACTATAATGTTTGGTCAGAATCCTTTATATTATTAAAGTCATAATATATAAGTGACTATGGGGTAGATCCAGAACTCCGCTTGCAATACGTTTACTTGCGTAGCGTATTTACGCGCGCGTACTTTCTATACACTCCACTTGGCACACCCCTTGAATGTACGTATTTTGTCTGAGATCCGCTTTCCAAACCGTGCCTTAACTTTTGCCCACGTAACAGATGTCATCCGTTCACGTACGTATGGGCAACACGTATTTACGCAGCTAAGCACGCCCATACTGTACACTTTAAATACAAACCCCCGCCTACATAACGTATTTCAGACGTATTTTTGACTCACGTAAAATTGGCACACCCACACGTAAGGATTTACATGACACATACGTGAATGGCCCATATGTTCACAATTACGCTATGTTACAGAGCGTATTTTCTATGGTGCGCATGCGCAGTACTTACCAAAACGCGATTTTACGTCTTCGCCACGCGTAAATTCGCTCACAAGCATTGTTCTGGATCTGGCCCTATGACTATAACGATATTACCAGGATCACGATCTGGATTTACCCTTTATAAGATTAAAATCATTGTGTCAGTAATAGGGCTCATTTAAGCTGCTTTTATAATTTTCAGTGTTACTCACTGTGGGATTAGTACATTTTTTTACAATATTTTGCATGAATTAATGTAGCATTATTTTAATGCATACTAATAAAGAATTTCTGTTATTGAGTGAGACCCAGAGTGCCCTTTGAGAAATCTTGTCCACACTGGGATTTTTCTGGTGTGGGTGATTTGCCCAATAGTTGTTAATTATTTCTCGGTGCACCATCTTAATAATTTAGATAGTGGTTCTATTTGATTTTTCACTGGTGCCTTGTCCACTCTCCCTTTTTTCTACAATTCATTTACAATATTAAGAAAAATATAGAAGGGTATAGGACAAAACCAATATTCACCAACACTAGGACGCCAGATAGTCCCACAGGTATCCTGAAAATGTCCACAAAAAATCTAAAAGTCCTTATGTATAGTGTGTATGAGAAAACATCAAAGGTAGCTCACAGTTCCATAGTACGTGGTCCCAACGATATAAAGGTACTTCACAGTCCACAATGGTATACACACGGTGTATACCATTGCTTTTCGGCTTCAGCTCTTTGCACGTGCAGCCCTGTTCCTGGTTCACGGAGCCAAGCCTCGATCACAGTCCCGAATGTTTGCATGTCATCCACAGTATATGAAAGAGACAAAGTTCACCGCAAAGGGATAGTGAAATACCGTTTATTGAATTGCATTATTAAATGGAGCAAATTATACTCCCAAACGTATCGGACATTATGTAAATGTCAAAATAAGCTTAAAATATTATCCAGGGAGCCCGTACAGATCCACAGCAATCGTTTTGGATAGCAGCAATAAAAACAGAGTTTAAAAACCAATGCGTTTCCGCTTCTACAAAGCCTTTCTCAAGGTTACCTGTTTTGTTTCATTGTTGCCTATAAATAAAAGTAAATTTTTTCCTATTGGTCCACTAGAAGTCTGGGTGTTACAATTTTTACAAAGGTAGGGGTTAGCACCAAATCACACAATTAAAAATATAGAGACAGAGAAATACAATCCCTTTAAAACCTATATAAACATATAAAGTCAAAGGGTCCTAACAAAAGGTTTTTTTCGCTGTGGTGTGTGCAAAGTGTGTCGCCTACACACTGGACAAACTAGTAAAATCATAGATTTTGTCTCTAATAAAAATGGGACTAAATATGAGATTAAACATTTTATTACGTGCAATTCCACTAACGTAGTTTATCTTATGGAATGTGTGTGTGCCAAACAATATGTGGGAAGGACGGGCAGACAATTGAAAAATAGGTTGTCTGAACACCTTAATAATATCAAAAAAGGTTTTTATAAACACACTTTGTCATGCCATTTTAAAAACAGTCACCAATTTTCTGTGTCTAGTATAAAATCCATGATAGGCATAGATAAAATAAATAGCCATTGGAGACAAAATAATACCGCGTTCAGATTGCCACTGCCTAAAAAGCCAGCTTTTTAGGCAGTGGGCAAAATTTGTAAAATTTTAGCCTGGTGTGTTCAGACTGAGCTGAAAACACCGGCTTTTTTTTTTTCTTTCTTTTTTTTTTACAAGCCGGCAGCTATTTAAATAGCCGGCTTTTCAGCGCAGTGTGAACGGGTGAAGCCGGCTTTTAAAAAAGCCGGCAAAAACCCTTCTTTTTAGCCGGGTCTAAGACCCGGCTAAAGAGACCCGGCTTCACCGTTCACATTGCCAGAAAAAGCTGGGGTTTTCATGAAAGCCGGCAATTTCATGAAAACCCTGGCTTTTTCATGGTAATCTGAACGGGGTTTAACATGTCTGAAAAATTGGCTACAACCGAGATGCGCTGGATCTATGAATTAGATACCTTGTTCCTGTAATGCTTTTAGATTTGGAAGAGAGAAGCCTTGTAAGTGGCGGACAGCTTATCACGTATCTGCAGATATTTGTAACTAATTCTCTGATTTTTATTTTAAAGATAGAAGTTCATGATTAGTAACTGAGTAATGGCTAGAGTGCCAGGCCATGTCTTGTGTTTTGTACAAATTCCCCTTGCCTTGTGCACCGGTCATATATATTACTTTATAAACTGATTTTGTAGCTGCCTCCATTTTGGATATGTGGTTTAAAGTCTCTCTGAGATTGGATACACTGGTTTAAGGGGAGTCTATGGAGAGAGGTAGAAAGACAAGAGAACTATGCAAGCTTCACCTGTCATTCATTAATGCGCATGCTCAGGACCCTTGTTTCTGTACAACCTGCAGTTCCTTACACAGTGCGGGCCAGGCCTCCATGTACCATTTATAAGATGTAAATTCATATTTACACCACGGAGGAGACCTCTAAAGGGCAATATGATCCTGTTATTGAATATATGAAGATCACGTAAAATTGGATCTTGGACCCCACCAAAGGTTGAGGTAGACATTGCCAGACCCAAAAACATCGGCCCAGATCCAGACCTACGTATACTAGCGAGTTTACGCTGACGTAAAGTCACCCATTAGTATTTACCGTACATGCGTGCAGCAGATTTTACGCAATGTAACTCTGAACGTACGTACCATCAGCGTAACTATGAACAAAGGGGCGGTTCATCCATTACGACACCCGTAGTGTAGTAGGCGGTGGGAGGCATTTCATCGTTCAGTATGGGCCGGGTTAGGAAGTTACATACGTGAATCCATTATGTACGTCAGTACTTACGCTTTGAAAAGTTAAGGTAGGGTTTGGGAAGCGTAAAAATGCCAAAGTACGTACGAGCGAGGGGAGTCCCTAGAAAATACACTAGCGTAAATACGCCACGCAATGAAAATTAACAAGCACTTAGATCTGGATCTACCCCATCATTTGTAAGAGCCCAGAGATTCCATTCTTCTTTTCTGCCAATCACTGCAACCAGAGAGCAGAAAAATCTCCCACATTTGGGCTTTTTCATGCGAACTAACGCAACTCACTGCCTCAAGTCCAACCGCCCTGCCTATTAATGCTGTGATCCATAGTGTTATTAAGGATGGGCGGGGCTTGATGATGTAATTGACATCATCAAACCCTGCTGGATTTCAGGCAGTGATTTGCATTAAATTCCAATATTAAAACCTTGCTCCCATTGGGCCTGATCCTGAATAACGCCCGGCGTCGCTAGGACGGCGGGCGTAAGATCGGCTTTGCTGCCAATATGCGCATGCGCCGGGCAGATGTTGCCCGGCGTTGCTATGGCAACGCCCGATCGTGGATCGGGCGTCCGTAGCCGCGTCTAGGGAAGCTGGAGGGGAAGTCCCCGAGCGTCCCTACGTTCTGCTTAGTGTAGGTGGGCGGTGGGAGGTAGTTAAATGAGGGTGGGAGGGCAGGCTAAGCGACCATACGCTCCTGTGCGAGCCCCTTCCTTACACCGGCTGAAGTTAGGGTAGCCTTCAGCTACGCCGGGGGATACGCCATACGCCCGCACAGGGGGAGTTCCCGGGGGGAGTCAGCGTTGTAACGCTGAGCGTTAGCACGCTCAGCGCTACATCGTAGATCTGGATCAGGCCCTTAGTGAGATTTTTTTATTTAAGTAAACATGAATTGTCTGAAAACGAACGGAAAATCCTTGGGAAAGGGCTGAAATTCGCCCCCTCTAGAAAAGTCAAAGATTTAGATTTTTTTATTGATTTACAGAAATTCTCACGTAAATTGGCCTTAAAAAATTTTTTTTTTTAAAAGTAAGGATACAACTTAGGAGGAGCCCAATCTCCTGAATTGGAAAGGGAAATTGTAGGGAAGCCCTTTAAGAAAAAATCTAAGTTCTTCCCACAACACATGAGGGGCAAATGGGTGGATACTTTTCAAGAACTGGTAATGAGAGATTTAAAGGAAGAGCAATAGGAAAGGTCAGAAAAACTACAATATCTCTAAGGAGGAAAAAGACGCCTTAAAAGACAACTGTTAGGTCTGCCCGCATCCAGCCTGCTCCTGCGCGCACCCTTACCTTGTTTCCCGCTGTCACTTACCATCTTTCCCCGCTGCTGGCTTCCTCTATCCTCCGGGCACCGCTCACCGTTTGCGATCCTCTGCTGCCAGCGTCTTCTCTCTCTCTCCCAGCTCCTGGTCCGTCCACGTGCTGCGGGCGCGTGTCTTCTCTGTTTTTTTACTCCCTCTTGTGGCCACTTGCGTTATTGCAGGGTTTTTCTTAGACAGCTCAGCCTATTAGAGGCTAGCTGTCTCTATATTTAGCCTTCCTCTTCCTCTCTTCTCTGCCGGTTATAGAGTCTGATCCTCAGTTCTGTGACTTGCTACTTATCGTGTGTGCCTAGTGCTTCTAGCCTAGTGAATCGACCGTTGTTTGACCCACTTACCTGCCTTGACTCCTGCCTTTGTTACCTTGTGTATCCAGCCCTAGTTCTTATCCCTATTTTGTACCTACCTTCCCTGCAAGTACCTACCTTTACCTTGTGTGTATGTTTATGTTACCTGTTCGGAGGCACCGCTGTGTGATTGAGTGTGCGCAAACCCTAGTGCATCTTGTATTTTCCCGTGAACATTCTTCTGTCCTACGTACTGAGTTCAGTGTTGCTTGTCGTCTGTCGCAGTCCGGTCGCTTCCGGACTACTACTGCGCCTACTTACCTACTACTCCCATCCCTCCTGTGTGGTGTTCACTCCCGGTGTTCATTTCTCTTCCACGAGTTTGGTTCAATGGGGCCCGTCCAAGCTATTGGGCCGCTGCCGATTCCATCCCCACCATCAGGGGCCCTGGTGAAGATCCCCCGGATAGTAAAGTCTCCGGGCTCCGGTAACCAACCCGTCCACTCTGCCTATCTCTTTTGTGGTCACCTCGGTTCTCACAAGGTAAACCCGGGGTACCACGCTTACTCCCTCTTAGACTACTCCGGTACTTATCAGATAAAACCGGAGTGTCATAACAACAACAAAAACATCGTAATTAAACCCAGTGATAAGGGGGGTAGCATAGTCGTAATGGATGCGGAAAAGTTACAGCTTATCATGCCATACATTACTGCAGGAAGAAGGGACGTATGCCAAATTAAAAGGTGACCCGACAGAAGGGGTTAAGAAGAGATTACAAAGACTAAAAGATGTGTACCTTGAAGAAGGAGTAATTACTGAAGAAGAAAAGGGGTTCATATCTGTAGAAAATCCTAACATGCCAATTTTCTACATCTTGCCGAAGGTACATAAAGATGAGAAGAAACCCCCTGGGAGGCCCATTGTCTCAGGAGTTAAATCTCTAACCTCCAACCTTTCACAGATGGTGGATTCATTACTCCAACCATTTATGAAAAAAATCCCAGCATACCTGAAAGACACAGGTCATGTGCTGAGGATTTTGGAAGATCTGGCTGTGGGGGAGGACACCTTTATGATTACGGCTGATGTAAGTGCCCTGTACACCATAATCCAACATGATAGGGGTATAGGGGCTATAGATTGGATGTTAAATAGTTCAGATATGGCAGAGAAGAAAAAGAGGTTTATTGTAGACAGTATTAAATTGATCCTGGAAAATATCTTTTTTTGGTTTGAGGACCAGTAGTACCAACAGAGAACAGGGACTGCAATGGGTACCAAGTTTGCTCCTCCCTATGCGAACATTTTTATGGCGCATTGGGAGGAGGAACATGTGTACAAATATCTAGGCATTGCGGAACACCTGGTAGCGTATCATCGGTATATAGATGACCTAATACTATTTTGGAAAGGAGATCAGGAGTCATTGAAGGAATTCTGTGACCATCTAAATAGAAACGAATGGAGAGTTAAAGTAACTTTCGACATTAGTAAAGAGCACATTAATTTTTTGGATTTGGCCATCATTAAAAGAGGGGGAAGTTTAGAAACTAAAGTTTACAGGAAGTTAACTGAAACTAACTACTATATTCCGAACGTAAACAAACAAGAAAAGGTAGGAGCACTTGCAGGTAAACGGTACACCCTACCAGACCTCAATGGCTGCTCTTGCTGGGAGGATAAGTCCCTTGATAAACAAAAGATACAAAAAAGGAATGCAGAGCGCCCATGGGGTCTAGTAGTAATTAAAGTAATTTATTTCAATAGAAAACATGTATATATAGACCATTAAGACAACAGTGAAAATTAAAAATGAAAAAAACTGCACAATTTATAATTATTGCACTTAAATTGGCTAAAGGCTACAGCACTTACACGAAAAAATATATACATAAAAAACATATATAAAATAAAAATGAAATAATAGCTGTTGATCAGGCAGCTAGTAAAAACCTATAATTGCACACTGTATCCAATATATATAATTGTTAGGTGTTAGGAACCCCAATTGTGCTTATACTTTTGTACATGTCCACATCATATTTGATTTAGAAAAGGAGGCTCGTATGTTGGTTTGTAATAGGAGTGTTGGTCGGCAGTGGTCGCTGGCCGAACAGATAAATATAGATAAATTGTTATTGATAATAGCTATAGTAGTTGGTAGTTTTATAGGCAGAAATTTATCCAATAGTCAATTTGCACACACAGTATAGAGTGGTACTTATCTGTACTCGCGTTGTAAACTTGTTGGATCCGGCTATAGAGCAAGATATGCGGCACCGTTAGGCTCAAAAGAAGTTTCTTATTGTGGAGCTGCGTCCACTTGCCGCTCCGGTTGCCTGTATTTCAATGCTGGCAATCAGCTGAAAATTACTCCTCCATATGCGGAATAGGTCTGCCAATATCTGGAAAGCACCGCTGGGCTGAAAAGAATATTTATCGTTGTGGAGCTGCGTCCACCTTCCGCTCCGGCCACCTGTGTTGCAGCGCTATTAGATCTGCGGTATAGCGAGTAGCAGTCAGATGTGAGTTACTATTCCATACGGGGAACGGACCTCCCGCTATCTTGCGAGTCTCCACGTGTGTTGCCCGATCTACTCCTTGTTTTTGTCTCTTTGGTAGATGGAATTCACAGTTATAGAGATAGTCAGCACACGGCTGACAGCTTGTTATGACACAAATAAGTGGGAGTCCGTGGTGGACAGAGTCCAAATAGATGGTAAAGGAGGGGGGGGTGTAAATTATATGAATATGGATCAATGTGCAAGTAATAAAGTGCTGTAGCTCAATATGTAGACACCTCAACGCGTTTCTCTGCCGAACGGCAGTTTCATCAGGAGGAAAAACAACTTTTGAGACCAATCACCCCCTTTCGAATTACTTTAGGGAAGTGCATGGATGTAATACGGAAGCCATCCGCTTCTTTCTGGGCATTTATAAGGTGGAAGGGAGTTGGAGGAGTAGGGATCAGAATAAGGCTTTAGCAAAGAAGGAAATGGAAACTATTTTTCATTTCAACACTATGACACCTGCGGGTTTGAATAAGTTATTCGAACTGAAATGGTCCCTAGAATAGAATAGTCCCACAGGATTACCCACACAGTGCGCACCTTCTATCACCGAGAGAGACACACCTATTAGGCGATTGAATATCCATCGGTCTCTTGAAGAGATCACAATTTAGGACATCACGCATTTTGCAATTTTAATTTTATGTAATAATCCCATGGTATCATCCACAAATTCGCTCCCCTCCAAATAGATGCATTAATTAGAGTTTCAGTATCCATCGGTTTATCAAAGATGTCACAAATAACGCATTTCACAATTGATGCATTTCACATTTAATAATTTTATAATTCATAATAAGGGTAATATTGTTGATGGGAGGGATACATCCTAGCTAAAATTTACGCATTCTACACTGTATATGAATGTACGCATTTCACATTTTTTCACATAAAATTCATTCAGTAGGATTAATATTATACCTTAATGAGTTTACATTTTCACATATGTTTTTTATAAATAAAATATAGGATTATTAAAATATTAAAATAATGAAAATAATAATAAAAAAAAAAATCGAAATGGAAATAGGACAAATATGGAACGTCCCTTTGGTGATGGGACACACGGTTTGATTTAAGTAATTCCCTTAAGGGAATAACACCTATTGGTTTTGGGAAAAGGGGGTCAAAATTAAGGAACTCACGCATTTCACAATTTGGAGTTTATGTAATATCTTATGTTTTTATACATAATTCTTTTCCCTTCCAGATAGATATATCAATTAGAAGTATTTAGTAACCTCTGGTCTACTTTAGATACCACATCTACGCATTTCACATTGTATAATTTTTCACTAGGAGATAAATGTATAGGTGGATCTTAAAATAAGGGTGATATTCTTCATGAGGAATGCATCCTAGTTAAGATATTTTGGTTAGTTTACCCATTAGGATTAATACACACTTCCATATGTTCAATTTAGGATGATTTAAATCAAAATTTTAAGGGACACATAACTTGATCAAAATCCCCTTTAAAAGGATTATTTAATAATATATAGATTTCACTTAATGCAATTGAAATAAGATTGACACAGTGCAAACATAGGTTTATTGTTATCCATGAGAGATTACCATCTGAGGAAAGAGAGCACCGCATATATTAAATTGTGCATTCTATAGTAGAAAGCATTGTACGCTATCTGGAATGAAGGGTTTGATTAGGATAGGAAAGAGTTATGTATGGGAAGAAAATGAAGTAGAAAGGAGGTTGGAGGAAATGCAGGGATTGATCAAGATAGGAAAGGGTTATGTATGAGCAGAAAGGAGGTTGGTGAAAACTTGGAATGACTGGGGGCGGAGAAGTGCAATGTTTGGAGTAGATATAGGAGAAGAATGTGGATTAACTCATTAAGGTGGGCCGGTGTCTTTTGCAAGCGGAGGGAAAAGCACATAGCAAAGTAGTGAATGGACCTAGAAGAAATGTCCCCATAGTTTAAAGAAAACACTAAAAAATAAGAAAAGGTAAAATACAGAATATAGGACTACAAGGAAAAAGACAAAATAAAAAAAAAAATGAAAAAATGAAGAAGATGCCGCTAATAGAATGTAGACTAAAAGTACCACAAACGAAGGACTGAGATTATTAGGCAGAAGGAGAAAAATATATGGTATTGCAGAGGAAGATGGAAATTACACTTTTAGAAAGGGAAAGAAGTTTTTTGGAGTAAAGATTAAGAAGGGGGAGTGTAGTAAGAGACAAGGCAGCCGGAGCCCACAGTGATGACGTCAAACACATGTTAAAAGGCGAGGGAATCCATCTGGGAACTATTCCTTGAAAAAGGGCACAGAGTGTGCCTGAAACGCGTTGGAGAGGAGGTTTTTTATTGTTTCCTACACCTATTAGCAGCAGGGAACCCTCTTCATATTAACTTCGGCCAGGGAGTGGGCCCATAATTTGCTGGTTCGTTGTATATAAGTGTATACCACCTTCGAAGAGAGGTTCCAGTGTTTAGTCTAAAGCTGTAGTTTAATATCCCCTCACCCAGAATTTGAAGGGGATTCCCTGAAAGTAAGAAAAATTGAAACTGTTTTATATGAATTTTTATTGTTATTTTATTAAAGTTTTTTTGGAGGATCTACCCCTGGCTAGGAGTGATGCTTTGAGGTAACACTGTACGGATGGTTGGCGGTTAGCTTCCCCGCCAACGGAGGATATGGTGTTCCCTGGAAAAGAAGGGAAAATCTTAAAGAATTTAATAAGAGCCATATCGGAGAGGAATTGGAGTGTGAGTATTCTACTTACCTTAATTACAGCTGTGCTAAACGATATTCACCCAGGTCCGTGCCCTGGTTTTCTCTCTTTTTTGAGATACGAAGGGTGCCTGAAGGAGTAAAGGATAAAATATCCAGATTTGGAAGAAGGCTATTACTGAGAAGAATAAAAGTGTAAGTGTTTACTTACCTGGAATATATCTTGGTGTTGAACGTTATTGCCTTAGATTGCAGTGTCTTTCCTTTTCCGGGGCGGTGAAAGTGGAGAATTGGTCCTGGAGAGAGGAGGTCGCAGTGGGGAGTGTCCTGGAGAGAGGAGGGCGCAGCACAGTGGGATTCTACGCATTACAAACAAGAGGAGAAAAATGTGAGTAGGGGTATAACCCCCCTTTTAAACTCATAGATCTATTGTCAATACTACACAAAGGATTTTCCTTGTTGTTTCTTTGGAGGGACTTGAAATTGTATGGGAAAAGGATTCTATGGAACAGAAACCAAGAAGTGTGGAAGAATCGTAAGACCTTTTGAAGAAAAAGTGCTTTCATTAATTTATTGACTTTTTTCACGTGGACTCTTCCCCCCTCATTTATTTATTTATTGCATTTTTCTAAACTTTAGAGCCCCAATTTTGGGTCACATATCCAATATCTTTCTAAACCAAGAGCACACCTCAGGCCACTACAAATCAGTTTATAAAGTAATATACACAGCAAATGCACAAAGCAAGGGGAATTTGCACAAAAAACACAACATGGCCTGGCACTCTAGCCATTACTCAGTTACTAATCATGAACTTCTATCTTTAAAATAAAAGTCAGAAAATTAGTTACAAATATCTGCAGATATGTGATAAGCCGTTTGCCACTTACAAGGCTTCTCTGTTGAACGGACCTAACTCTAATCTTAACTCTAAACTTTAGAGCTCCAACTTTGGGTCACATATCCAATATCTTTCTAAACTAAGAGCATACCTCACATGGAGATTCCCAGGTCTCCTAAACTGCCACTCTGAGACCGCATCCCCTCTCAGCTGCAATCCCAGACAGACTTTAAAACACACATCCAAAATGGAGGCCGTTACAAATCAGTTTATAAAGTAATATACACAGCAGGTGCACAAAGCAAGGAGAATTTGCACAAAAAACACTTAGGAAACAATTTGGGAAATAAATTAACGACCATTGCCTATTATAAACCTAATGTCCAAAGTCAAAGGGCCCTAACAAAAGGTTTTTTTTTGTCTCTTATCAAAATGGGACTAAATATGAGATTAAACATTTTATTACGTGCAATTTCACTACGTAGTTTATCTTGTGGAATGTGTGTGTGACAAACAATATGTGGGAAGGACGGGCAGACAATTGAAAAATAGGTGGTCTGAACACCTTAATAATATCTAAAAAGGTTTTGATAAACACACTTTGTCATGCCAAACAGCCTCCAATGTTCTGTGTCTAGTATAAAATACATGATAGGCATAGATAAAATAAATAGCCATTGGAGACAAAATAACATGTCCTAAAAATTGGCTAAAACTGAGATGTGCTGGATCTATGAATTAGATACCTTGCACCCAAAAGGGCTTAACAGCGACTTTGAAATTAAATGGTTCCTGTAATGCTTTTAGATTTGGGTATATTTGTATATATATTTATATTTTAATTGTATTTATGGCTGTATTTATTTATTTATATTTTATATGATGCCCGTTCTCCAATGATATTAGTAGGTTTGTCTATATTCCTTTTAACTATATAGGAATATTCCCTTTTATATATATATATATATATATATATATATATATATATATATATATATATATATATATATATATATATATATATATATATATATATATATATATATATATATATATATATATATATATATATATATATATATATATATAGTCTCTATATTTTTTATTGTGTGATTTGGTGTTATCCCCTACCTTTGGAAAAATTGTAACACCCAGACTTCTAGTGGACCAATAGGAAAGAATTTACTTTTATTTATAGGCAACAATGAAACAAGTAACAGTTAACCTTGAGAAAGGCTTTGAGAAGCGGAAACGCGTTGGTTTTTAAACTCTGTTTCTATTGCTGCTATCCAGGACGATTGCTGTGGATCTGTACAGGCTCCCTGGAGAATAATATAAGCTTATTTTGACATTTTTCCTACCTCCAGAGACCACTTTTTGGCCAGATGGCAGAATGCCCAGGACTGCCCCCTGAGGGCCCAATGGTAGATAATTAAGTATTTTGCTAGTACAATATCTATAGATTGATAACTGAAGGGACAAAGTATGGGATATGCCCACAGGCAGTGGTAAAGGTCTGCCTCCGGGTCTTGGCATCTCACACTCCAGTGATCAAGTGCTATACCCATCTGATGTCTTTTAACGTTGTCAATCCCCACTAAGAAACTCTGTTTTGGGACATCCGAAAGCACCTCTTCGGATGTCCCTATTTCGAATAAAGCAGAGTTTCAATTTTTTTTATGAATGGGTGCGCATACTTCACCCATTCACTTTCGCACTTACCGATATTCCTCAGCCGTACCTCTGCCACTGCTATCGCCGTCCAGGAACAGGTGAGTAAACTATCTATGCGGGGTAAGGAAGGTTAGGGTTAGACTGTAGGGGAGGGTGGGTCAGGGTCAGGCTGCAGGGGTTGCCGAACCTGGAACAATTGTGCAGGGTAGGGAGGGTTTAGGGTCAGGCTGTAGGGGAGGTAGGGTTAGGGTCAAGCTGCAGGGGAGGGAGGGTTAGGGTCAGGCTGCGGGAGATGGTGGGTTAGGGTCAGGATGCCAGGAAGGGAGGGTTAGGGTTAGGGTAGTGAGAGGGGAGGGTTGGGATAAGAATTAGGAATGTAGTGGAGGACTATTTTTTTTACAACTTTTCGCACCAGGGTGTTTTAGGTGCTCCGTGGATCGATTGCTATGCCTCATGGAGAAAACGGACGATTCGAAAATTGGACGTTCGTACCGGAGCCCCACACCCGTCTTTTAAGTGTTATGGTATATATTTATGGTATATATTTAGGAACAGCTCTGTATATGTACTAGCTGGAAGTAACTTCGAAGACTTCAGAATACATTCAGTTGTGAGACTGGGAAAAAAGATCTCCAGTAAGCAATACCCGAGGCAGTGGAGTCGTAATCAATCATGTCTCTATGCAAATTATAATACCTTGATAAAGCTCTACATTTGGGAGTTGGGAGCAACAACACTTTGTCCAGTTCATTGTGCCAATCGGCTTGAAAGTCCCTGATTACCTCTCTAATGTAATGGTGTACTAGTAGGTATGCCATCGGATACGGTCGTAAGGCCTCAAACTTTGCTTGAAGGGGTAAGATGCCTCTCTGAAAGTCAGAATTGTGTATCAATGGTAGATGAATAGTTTTTGTGCAACTGTACACCATATATATGGCGTAAAATATGCCATACTTTTTTAGTCACCCAAAGAAGTGGATTTTCCTTTATGTGAGATTCAATTTTCCGGTCTTTTTTATGTAAAAAGACTGTCATTGTCAAGCCTGGAAAAAAAACATGCTCTAAAGAAGAGTTTGCGTACGTGTCAGATTCCACCAACCAATCTTTGATGTATTTGAGATGAGCAGCATAGCTGTATCTCATTACATCTGGGAAGCTTATGCCACCATTATTTTTAAGTTGTTGTAACTTTTTGAGGCTAATTATAGCTCTCTTGCCTTTCCATATAAACTTCCTGAAGGAGGCAGCACATGCAAAGAATATAGCAATCTAGGAAATGTCACCATCTTAATCAGGTTTGCACGTCCAGTGTACGTGAGACACAAGTGCTCCCAACCTACAAGCTCCTTTTCAATCTCCTTTATAGCTGGTGAAATATTTGTAGCATACAAGCGAGAGGGAAGTTTTGGTAATTGTATGCCCAAATACGTTATTTGTTTACTAGCCCATTGAATTGACAGGTCAGGACCCCACTCTGGTATTTGAACATGAGGAGTCAAACACATTGCAACATATTTTTGCATATTAACTGTGAAACCCGAGATTGTTCCGAATAAACTCAAGATGTGTAAGAATGCTATCTAATAAGACTGCAGGGTTTCTTGCATATAATAATATATCATCTGCAAAAGCTGTTGCCTTCACTTCTCTATTACCTATCAAAACACCCACAAAACAACTCAAATTATTTTATATTGTCAGAAAAGGATCTATAGTCAAGTTAAATAAAAGTGGTGAGAGGGATCACCCGTCTTGTATCTCTTTGCATTATAATGGGGGGGACTTCTAAGTCCATTAATCAACAATGGAGTATGCAGATTGTGATAAAAGCGTTGTATAAAAGTGATAAAGTCTGTGCCAAAACCCCTCATCTTTAAGACCTTGAACAGATGTAGCCAAAGTACCATATCAAAAGCTTTATTAATGTCCAGGCTATGGTCAAAAGTTTTAAATGGTGTACCTCAAGGTTCTGTGCTGGGACCACTCCTTTTTAATGTATCAGTGACCTTTGTTATGGTTTGGAGAGCAAAGTCTCAATTTTTTGCAGAACACACTAAACTATGTAAGGTAATAGAATTAGAGCAAGATGTAGCTACAGAGGGACTTGAATAAACTTGAAAATTAGACAGCCAAATAGAAGATGAGTTTTAACATAGATTAATGTAAGATTATGCATTTAGGAATCAAAATTTAGGGTAAATTTAGGGGAATATTGAATGGATAAGGATTTGGGGGTGCTCATGGACAACAGACTTAGCAATAGTGCTCAATGTCATGCAGCAGCTGCAAGGACTATATAAATAGTTGGTAAGGCCTTATATTGAATATGGAGTTCAGTTCTGTGCACCATTCCATTAAAAAAGACATTTTGGAACTCGAAAGGGTTCAGAGAAAGGCGATAAAATTGATAAAAGGTATGGAGTCATTGTACAAAAAAAAATGAGGGCTATAGGTGCGCTCTAGCAGTGGTCATGCGGTGGGGATTGAGGGATACTGTATAATGTATGGTGGCAAAATGGTGGGCAAAAGGATAGAGGAGGAGTGGGTTGGGATGGCAGGTATGCTAGGTCTTGATAAACAGTTCAAGTCTTGTATAAGTCCCAGGTTAGTTGAGATATTGAGCTTTGAAGAAAGGCTAGCCAGTTTAGGCATGTTTAGTTTAGAAAAGAGGCCTCTTAGAGGAGATATAGGGCCGGATTCAGAGCTCCGGCCGCAATGCAATTGAGGCCGGAGTTCTGCGAAAAGTGCTACTGCGCATGCGCAGTAATTTTGGAACATAGAAACATAGAAACATAGAAAGTGACGGCAGATAAGAGCCACATGGCCCATCTAGTCTGCCCATTTGTTTATTGAAAACTATACTGACCCTAGACCCTATTTACCCTCAATTGGGGTTACAATTTAGGATACCCTTATATTTATCCCAAGCATGTTTAAATTGTTCTACTGTTTTGGCCTCAACCACCTCAGATGGGAGAATATTCCATTTATCTATCACCCTTTCAGTGAAGTAATTTTTCCGCACATTTCCTTTGAATCTACCACCCTCCAGTTTGTATCCTGGAGTAGCTACTGTTTATTGAACTACCTCCGTCTATGGAAGATGAACGTAGTTCTGGATCCGGCCCAATTTTTGTAAATGTTTTGTTCATATAGATAAAAAAAAATTCACACGTTTTTTTTTTACTCTATTACAAAAACACAATTTTAATAATTCACAAGCATTTCTTACAAAAGATAAATAGTAACAACAGTCAACTTTCTAAATATAAATATT
>WWET01004131.1:56120-79261 GCA_011038615.1 Limnodynastes dumerilii
AGAAAGACAGACAGACAGACAGACAGGCACAGAAAGAAAGACAGACAGACAGACAGAGTCAGAGAGACAGACAGACAGACAGATACTTACTTCTTACAGTCCTCCGCAGCTTGGCCAGCTTCCCTGGCTGCCTCCTACGGAGGTCAGACCAGCGGCGCTGGAGCTGCCCCAGGCGGCGCCGCTGGCCTGTTTTTCGCAGGATCAGGCGCCGCGCTGAGAGGTATGCGGCTCTTTTTTCAGCATTGGAGTGCTGACCTGGCCCAAGACTGTCCATTTTGCGGACCAGGATCAGCAGCTCCAATTTGCTGAACCTCTCAGCGCGCGCCATTTTCGACTCCTTAAAGAATCTAAAATGGCATCTTGGATGTCATTTTCGATTCTAAAATGGCCGCTATAGGCGGGACTTTAATATTAGCAAAATATACATACATATTTTTTATACATATATACATATACACATATATACATATACACACACATAATATTATTATTAATAATTTATTTATTTATATATTTGTTTATTTATTTATGATTAACAACATTAAATGAAATAAACTATTAGTATATTTATTTATTTAATTATGAATAACAACATTAAATGAAATGAAATGTAGAAATTGAAAAGAATAGCTATATAGAGAAAATTCGAAAATAGAAATGTAGAAATAGAAGTATATTCTAAATAGGGAGCTTTATGAAATAGAATTGTTCGAAATTGAGAATAATAGCAATAGAGAATAATCGAAAATACAACAATCGAAATAGGAATACAATCGAAATGTGCATGTTTCGTAACCTATTACATTCGAAATAGGGAACGGTCGAAATTGCGAAAATTAAAAATTGCGAACTTTCGAAATAGCGAAAATTCGCAATTTAGTGGTCGAAATACAGATTTTTGAAATTGGCATTTTCTAACCGGGGACTGCATACCACAGCCTGCACACACACACACCATATACACTATACACAGCCTACACACACACTATATACACTATATACAGCCTACACACACACACTTTATACACTATACACACTATACACAACCTGCACACACACTATATACACTATACACAGTCTACCCACACATTATATACACTATACACAGCCTGCACACACACTTTATACACTATATACTGTCTGTAAACCTACCAAATACACTATACACACTATATACACTATACACAGCTTGCTTACACACTATACACACTATTTACACTATACACAGCCTGCCCACACACTATATACACTATACACAGCTTGCACACACACTTTATACACTATATACTGTATGTACACCTACCAAATACACTATACACACTATATACACTATACACAGCCTGCACACACACTATACACAGCCTGCACACACACTTTATACACTATATGCAGTCTGTACACCTCCCAAATACACTATATACACTTTTTGTCTTCTGACCTCCCCACCCTTATCCTAGGTGACTTCAACATCCCCGTTGACAACCCCTCAGACCCCAGCACCATAAAACTTCTTTCCCTCTCCTCCTCCCTTGGTCTATCACAGTAGACTTCAGCTGCCACCCACAACCTGGGTCACTCCCTTGATCTCGTATTCTCACGCTCATGCTCCCTGTCTGACTTCTCCATCTCTCCCTTCCCCCTCTCTGATCATCATCTTATCTCCTTCTCCCTCTCTTCCTCCACCTCTCCTTCCCCGTCACCCAAATGTATTCTTTCCCGAAAAAACATCAGTTCCCTTAATGCAGTGGCTTTCACCTCATCCCTTGATCCCCTCCTCACACCCATTTCCACCATGTCCTGCCCCAATCTAGCCACCTCTCTCTACAATAATGCCCTCTCCTCTGCCCTTGATGCTACCTGCCCTCCCTCCTCTGTCTTTCTTCACTGCAACAATCCACAACCCTGGCACTCCCCGCTCACTCGGTTCCTAAAGAAATGCTCCCGTGCTGCAGAGCGCCTCTGGAGGAAGGCCCGTTCCCTTGCAGACTTTCTCCACTTCAAGTTCATACTCTCCTCTTTTAGCCCTACTGTCGCACTCGCCAAGCAATCCTTCTTTAAGTCCCTCATCCTCTCCACTGAAACTGCCCTGCCTAAGGGTACAAATGATCTCCTTTCTGCCAAATCAAAGGGCCACTTCTCCCTGCTCATCCTCCTGGATCTGTCGGCAGCCTTTGATACCGTTGATCACCCTCTCCTGCTGCACACCCTTCGCTCCCTCGGCCTCTCTGGCACTGTCCACTCCTGGTTCTCCTCCTATCTCTCAGACTGCTCCTTCTCTGTAGCAACCCCTAGCTCCTCATCCCCTACTACTCCTCTTCCCGCTTGCGTCCTCCAAGGCTCAGTTCTTGGTCCCCTTCTGTTCTCACTCTATACCTCCTCTCTGGGTGACCTCATCAGCTCCTTTGGCTTTCACTACCACCTGTATGCCGACGACACTTAAATCTATCTCTCCTCCCCTATCTCTCCCCTGAACTTCTGTCAAAAGTGTCAGATTGCCTTTCGGCCATCTTGTCATGGATGTCCGAGCGTTTTCTGAAGCTTAACATGGCCAAAACGGAAATCATAGTCTTCCCTCCTTCACGTGTCCCCTCAACCCCTACTATCCCTATTACTATTGGCGATTTCATCATCTCCTCCTCCATCCAAGCCCGCTGCCTGGTCGTCATCCTGGACTCCTCTCTCTCCTTCACCCCCCACATCCGTGCCCTCTCACTGTCCTGCCGCTTTCATCTCCGCAACTTTGCTCACAACAGACCCTTCTTAACAGCAGATGCCACTAAAACGCTCATTCACTCTCTTGTTATCTCCCGTCTGGACTACTGCAACATTCTTCTCTCTGGCCTCCCTCTGGTCCATCTCACACCCCTATCACACCACAATCTATACTAAATGCTGCTGCCAGACTCATCTTCCTCTCCCAATGCAATGCCTCCACGTCTCCTCTCTTCTCTTCAAGCTCCTCACCACAACTTACAAGACTCTCTCCTCCACCGCTCCCTACCTCTCCTCCCTTATCTCCATCCACACTCCCTCCCGTCCACTCCGCTCCACTGGTGACTGCCGCCTCAACCCCAACCTTATAACCACTTCACACTCCCACATCAAAGACTTCTCCTGGGCCGCTCCCCTCCACTGGAACAACCTACCTCATCCTATCAGGCAATCCAGCACCCTCCAATCCTTCAAACGCTCCCTCAAAACCCACTTCTTCAGGCTAGCCTACCCTTTCTCCACCTAAGCTTACTTGCCCTACCCATCTTCACCACTGTGTCTCCTGTTTCTCTTCCCTCTCTCACTTAGCAAGTTGGCTCTTATGAGCAGGGTCCTCCTTCCTCTTGTCATCATCCCTCTACCCTGTTCTCATCTCTTCACACCTTTTTCTCCACTGTCTATACCCTCTCCTCATTCATTTTTATCACATATTGTTTTGCTATTTTTGTATTGTATTTAATTTTTGCTTTATACATGTATTGTATTCCTTATTCATATTGTTTACCCTTTGAAAAAGCAATATAAGATATAAGTGGCGCTAGGTATAACTTTAGAGTTATAACAGCTGTATGGGGTGTTATGTCACCACCCCCAACCTTAAAAACTAAGGAAAAAGAACTATAAGAAGAAAGTACAGCGCTTTTTAAGAAAATTGATAGTGATACTAATATATAATAAAAATGTTGTTGAAAGAAATGAGTATTGCAGTATATAAAATTCTATTGCTGAAGCTAAATATGGGCTTCAATAATCTACAGAGAACAGCATTGAAATTAGTAACATATATAATTTTTATTACTGACAAACAATTAATTAGAATTAGATAAAAATATGAATATTAAAATTCAGACACAATTTATCTCAAGATCGGACCCCACTCTTAATAACTTGTAATATGTAGCAAAAAGTCCGTTGATACTTCCACTGAAACAGTTGCAGACAAAAGATAGTTTAAAGTAGCATTCCTCCCTGGGTGGCAAACCCGAGGGTAGTAATGTTAGTAGGTCTAAAGTTCAATGCAACGTTAGTATACAGAAAGAGCACTCAGAAGATGCACACACCGCCGTTGGTAAATTAAATAGACAAGCAGAGTCACTCAAATATGGCACATACCGCCATGAGCAGAAGTAGCTGTTAAGTCCTCGGTCTCCTCCGTTCGGTGTGAACCACGGTCAGAGATCCCGCCGGTGCACAGGGAGATTGGGCTCGTGCTGCAGCCGCTTCCACTGCTTGAATAGATGACTTGCGGTTGTGTGGTACAAGGCTCCGATATCTTTTGTATAATGAAAAGTGGGTAATCTTGTAAGTGGGTCCAAATCTTTCTCCTTGACGCGTTTCGTCCCTGCTACTGGGGACTTTCTCAAGAGCAGCTATTATATATTAGTATCACTATCAATTTTCTTAAAAGCACTGTACTTTTTTCTTATTGTTTACCCTTTGTTAATTATTGTTTTGTATATGCAACTATTGTCTTTGCTATTGCCTCTGTACGGCGCTGCGGATACTGTGTGGCGCCTTATAAATAAACGTTAATAATAATAAAATATATGCAGCCTGTCCACACCCTATATACAATATACACAGCCTTCCCACATACTATATACACTATATACAGTCTGCCCACACACTATATACCCTATACACAGCCTGCACACACACTTTATACACTATATACAGTCTGTACACCTCCCAAATACACTATATACACTATACGCACTATATACACTATACACAGCCTCCCCACACACTATATACACTATGCACAGTCTGCCAACACACTATATAAATTATACACAGCCTGTACACACACTATATATGGTCTGTACACCTCCCAAATACACTATATACACAATACGCAGCCTGCCTACACACTATGGACCTGATTCACACTTAAGAACGCGATAGGTTCCTAAATATATGCATTTAATAGAAATGAAACTCCCACGTCATGCCCCCGGTTTTCAGGTTCGTATGTGACTTACGAGTGCCATAGGGTACCCTTAACTGTAGTTTTGCATTTCAAAGCGTAGGGCGTCTATTTAGGAAGTGCATAACCACGCCCTCGTTGCGTGATGCCTCCCCATTTCTGCATATCGTCCTATTTACTTATTCATAGAATGCCCATTTCTGTGGATGTTAATGCGAACCTTGAGACTTTAGGTATGCAGTGCATAAGTAAGGAATTTTCGCACTTAAGTCCAACGTTAAAAGCGTAGAAAAATGACCACGCATGCGCAGTCGATCTGTTCTTTAAAATACGCACCTAAAATCCGAAGAGCGGAATTTAAGAACTTAACTCCAACGCAAATAGCATATAATAAAGTTACTATGCATGAGCATTTCATCCGTTCTTAAATATACGCACCTAAAATCGGAAGCCTTCTTAAGTGTGAATCAGGTCCTATATACACTATACAGAGCCTGCCCACACACTATACACACTATACACAGTCTACAAACACACTTTATATGCTATATAGCAGGCCTGGCCAACCTGTGGCTCTCTTGGTGTTGTGAAACTACTACTTCCAGCATGCTTTACCTGCTTAGGTATAGCTGATAGCTGACAAAGGCCAGCTATATACAGTCTGTACACCTCTCATATACACTATATACACTATACACAGCCTGCGCACACACTTTATACACTATACACAGTCTGTACACCTCCCATATACACTATACGCAGCCTGCACACACACTATACACATTATATACACTATACACAACCTGCACACACACTTTATACACTATATACAGTCTGTACATCTCCCATATACACTATATACTCTCTACGCAGCCTGCACACACACTTTATACACTATAAATATCCTGCACACCTCTCACACACACTATATACATCCTTCACAGACACTTTATACTCTATACACACTATATACACTACACACAGCTTGCTCACTTCATACACACACTACACCCAGCTTCATATACACATACACTAGACAGCCTGTACACCTCTCTCGCACACACACACTACATAGGCAGCACTGTACATCACACACATTGTATACATAATGCCCTACGTACCTCACACACTCTATACACAACTCTTTAAGTACCACACATACACTGTATGCACAGCACTGTAGATCTGAAACACACTGTACATACCTCACACTATATGTTGTTTGTGATAATATTTCTTTAACACTCTATATGGATAAGTTGGGACCCCATGCTGTATCTAACTATATATATAAAATCCATTCTGCTCTGCACCGTTACATACATGCACAGTAGCGTCCATACCGTTGTGATGCTTCTGCACATGTGTAGCGATTGGGAGCAGAAATGTCTAACCTAATTTTGTTCACATCTTTATGATGGGCTTTAGACTAGTATATTATAAATGAAATTTTTGCCACGAAAATTACAGTGCACAAATTTTGACACATTACATGACATCACTTATGAGGCATATTACACACACTTTTTACAATGGTAAATACACACATTATATTTTTATTGTTTACATTTTAGAGATATGGTTTATTGGTGTGGGTTTTTTATTTTGGGGGGGGGAATGATGGGGGTTTTTTTAGGACGTGAGTGCCGATTTTTTGTAAATCGACACTCACACCTACCTCTCTTGTCTTGCCGGATTTTGAGTTGAGTTGGCAGAGATTTTACAAATTGCTGTATAGTAAGTATAGCGATTTGTATGCTCTGCCTTTAGAAACTTGCTGTAGCATTTTTTTTCTATGGGGTGTTTCTAAAATCCTCATCTCAAGTGATTTTATTTTAGTACATTCAGTGCTTTACAATTTTCCGGAGATTGCAGGCAATCTCTGGCGAGCTATACAAAATTGCATTTAGTAAATCTGGCCCCAAGAACGCAACTGAGCAAGGGCCCATGACTGTAGGGTCTATCCTGGTATGGCACCACGCTTCCAAAATCCTTCTGTCCAACCATATTCTCCTCCTCCAACAGCTACTGAGGAGCCTATGCAACTGAGTCATTTATGCCTCTCTCCTCATGAACTAGAGAGGCTTGGACAAAATAATCTCTGTTTCTACTGTGCTGATCCTAGGCACTCCATGCCTCCTGCCCTCCCATCCAGTAGCAACAACTAGGATCTGCTTCACAGCAAATCTAATCAGCTCCTGTGTATGCTCATAACTTTGCTTCATGCCAATCAGTCTTGTGTGCTAACTGCTTTTGTGGAGCTGTGGGTAACTTTCTGTTTGTTGAGATTTATGGAGAACCTGGCTATACCCACCAAACCTTTGGAAGAACCCTTGGTCCTGTCTGCAATTGATGGCAGTCAGATTGGATCCACTCTGCTGCAATTCCATACAGCCCCAGTACAGCTTTAAGTGGCGCCACTTCATTTGAGCACCATCACCATCACCATCACCTTTCAGTAGTCCTGGGGTAAACCTGGTAGAGACTGCATTCTTATAACATTGATTAAGATACCTCTCAAATACTGTCCTGGGGTTTTAATTGTCAAAAGTGCTGTCGGCAGTCAGTCACTCCTAAGTCTGTAGTTCTAGTGGCTGCAACCAGTACTGATATCTCTGTTTAAGACAGTCCTTACACTTTTGAAAACTCACTTCAAGGACTTCCTCCTCAGTATGCACATGTGTTCTGTAAACGCAAGGCTGAGACCTTGCCACCTCAGTGCAAGTGTGATTGTCTCATAGACAATATGCCCGGAAAACACCTCCTAGAGGCAGAACATATGCACTGTCTGTCCCTGATTCTGAGTCTGCAGGCTTTTTGTAAAAAAGAAAACCTCCGACCATGCATTGATTACAGAGGCCTGAATGGATTCAATGTAAAAAAAACTGTTACTATCTGCCCTTAATTACAGAGCTCTTTGATAGAGTTAAAGGTGCATCTGTATTTACCAAGCTCAACTTTAGGGGTACATATAACCTCAGTCACATTCAGGAGGGAGGGAGAAGAATGGAGACAGTGTTCAACACCAAAGATGGGCACTTTGAATATATCATCATGCTCTTTGGGTTATGCAATGCCCCCGTTGTCTTCCAGATATTAATGAATGAGGTCTTACAGGATATACTATACTCATACATGGTCATCTATTTTGATGATATACTCATCTTCTCTCCTGACCTGGTAACCCATCGCAATTTTCAGGAAGTCCTCCACCATCTCTGAGTAAACGGTCTCTAAGCCAAGCTAGAAACCTCAAATAAATTTTCTTGAATGCATCCTCTTTTGCTCTAGTCTACAGATGGACCCAGATAAATTGAAGCCATACTGCAATGACCCCCCTGTGGGTCTTCACCCAGCGATTTTTAGGATTTGCTAATTTCTGTAGGCAATTTAGCAAAAATTACTCGGTTATGGCTCCTATGGTGGCTCAAACGAAGCAGTCTATCAAAACATCTGTCTGGCCCCCCGAGACAGTTCAGGTTCTTGAACAGCTGAAACATGCATTCACGAAAGCACCCATCCTCCAACAGCCTAATACCACCAAACCCTTCTTTCTGGAGGTGGATGCCTCATCTTATGGAGCTGGAGCAGTCTTGTCCCAGTGTAACAACTCCAACAAGCTATAACCCTGTCATTTCTTTTCACAGAAATTCTCCTCTACAGAAAAAAATGATGGGATTGGAGACAAGAAATCTTGGCTGTCAAGTGGGCACTGGAGGAATGGCACTATTTTCTTGAGGGTGCCAATCACCCAATCACAGTCTACACAGTCTACACATACCACAAAAATCTGCTCTCCTGTGCTTGAATACCCGATGGTCTTTGTTTTTTGCATGGTTAAATTTAATTTTAACCTTTTTTCCTGGAGCCAAAAACTAAAAAGCAGATGCTCTTTCTCTAGCCTTCATCAGGATCAGGAAATCCTGATTCGACCAGAAACCCATCCTGGATCCTAAAAGCATAGTTTTGGCAGTGTCCACTCTGCAAAATCTGCCAGGAAAGCCCTTTGTTGTTTCAGAAATGCTTTAAGTTTCTAAAATGAGCTCATTCTTCCTGCTTCATTGGTCATGCTGGTATCAAAAAGACAAAGGAACTAATTTCTCATGGCTACTGGTGGCCTACTCTGCACAAGGACGTGGAAGACTTTGTCTGCTCTTTTTCCACCAGCAGTCCTTTGTCACTGCTAGCCAATCCAGACACTTCATGGACCCACATTGCCATGGATTTAATTACTGATCTGCCTCCCTTCATTGGCCCTTTTATAGTCACAGAAATTATTAATCCTGTTGCTGCTTGATTAGAATTTCCTCCTGTCATGCTTATAACAAATGTATTCCATGTTTCACAATTTAAACTCGTGGGGCTGGATTCAGACTTAAGAAGGAGCTTAAAATTAAGAGAGGAAAGTTACTCTTAGGCTAAACCATGTAACATTCGTTACATATGCCGAACCTTACTGCAGGATCACCCAGGATCAGCCCCTATGTGTATTGTTCATGCAGCAATGTTTATAAACCATGTCCATGTCCTTAAATGCTTTGTACTGTTAATTTCTTGTTTTATTTTCTTTATATTCTTTCTGCTTATGTACCTTGTGGCATGATATAAATTATAATATTAAACAATAACGATGAACTAACAGGTAAAGCACAAAGGAGAATTAGGGGCGTAGGGGCTGCCAGGGCGCCTTAGGCTTTTTGCGCAAACCATTGTCAATGGGCGCACTCCAATCAGTTAGGGGAGGCTGGACCAGCAGTGCTATCTAATTGATCAGCCTCCCTGTAAATAGACTAGCAGGAGCACTTTGCCCCTTCAATGCTGCATTTTTGAATCCTGTTTCTTGCCTTCTCCTGCCTTGTCCACTGTCTCTGTCCTAGTCTCCAATCCTGAGATTCCTTCCCTTCTCCTTGCCATTTCTTTAGTGTTTGCTGTAATCTCCATTGTAGAGTTGTATATCCTTCTTCTCTGTTCACTTTTTCCATCTGGTGTGTCACTACAATTGGTATTCCTCTACACAATTCCATCTGGTATGTGCTCTAGCATTTCCATCTGCGTCCTTAACATTGTTGGTTGTTTTACATCTCGCATTTTCTTCTCAGTCCTTGACTGTTATTTGGATTTCTTCTCCTTGTTGTTGTATTGTTTGTCTAGTCCTTCTTTTCAGTGGCATACTCCATCTCTGCCCTTTTTGGTCCTTGTTTACAGGGGTTGCTGTCTGGGGGCAGCGGCCTGCCGGGGTTCAGCAGCCTAACCAGTCCCCATTATTAGGGGCTCCAGTGAAAACCAGGCTGCCAGGTAGACTCCCCATGTCATCTTGGAATACATCTCCACATACTGAACCTATTTTAGCCATCTATCAAGGAACACATTTTTGTTTCAGCGCATCAACCCACAATATCACAAATTATTATTGCAAGTGACTGTTACCCATAACTGCTAACTTAATTTTTTAACTTCACAATGTTCAACTAAACTAATAGATGGGAAAAATTGTAATTATCTTGTCATTGCAAATGACTGTATCTACCCCATGGATTTACACAATTCAACACAAAGTTTGGAGCTCGATTACAGTGACAGCAAAGACCTGGATCCAGTCTGTTGTAGTTAATTTGATGATTGGAGTCCATTACTTTGTGAGTGGAATAGCAGGGTGCTGTAATATTCACTGCTCCAAACGTCTCTGTTCCATGAGCTGGAAGGGATTTGCATATTTTCAAACGTATGGATAATTCACGTATTGCTAACGTAAATACTTACGTGTGGGCGTGCCAAATTTACGTTAGTGACCAATACATGCGTTTTACGTGAAGTAGGCGGGGGGTGGTATTTAAAGTGTACAGTATGGGCGTGCTAAGCTGCGTACGTTCGCGTAGTCTGTACGCCCATTAGCGGACGTATTCTGTTACGTTAGGAAAAGTTAAGGTAGGGTTTGGGTCGCGTAATTTGAGAAAATACGTCCGTGCAAGGGGTGTGCCGTGGGGAGTGTATTGACCTTACGTGTACGAAAATACGCACCGCTAAAATACGTACGCACACGTAGTTCAGGATCTACCCCAATAGTATGTAGCTCCAATTGGGCAGGGATTGATGTGAATGTGAAATATTCTGTGCAAAGCTTTACATAATCTAATAGCGCTGTTTAATAAATAAATAATGTTTATTCTGCCAAAACTTTTATATCTTTTCCAGACTTTGCCAATTACTATCCCCCAGAATTTTCTTTTGGAAGTCGCATGCTTCCTGCTCTACAATTGGAATGGGAGACCATGGTTCAAACACAATATTTGATGTAGAGAAGGAGTAGGCCTTCCTAATCTCCTCTTTTATAATACAATTTACCTTTGCAGAGTGCTGAATGGGACTCGCTGTAACCCAAACAAATAATGGGATGGGTTACATTGGGTAAACCAGCAGTCCTACCCCGTTCCCCTGGAGGACTGCTGCTTTTCCCAATGTAACCCATCCCAGAATTCACCCTACATTGATTGTTTGGAAACTCCTGAGATGTCTGCCTAATATATCTATGAAAGTTTCACTTTTAGTGTTAATTTATTAAAATCCAGCCTTCGCCCTAGTTCAGCAATCATATAGGAGAGTGGCAGTCGTATCGATGGTATAGATGCTCCTTTATATTACAAAATATACTACCAGGTATTTCTTAAAGGTTAACCAAAATCGCTCTACAATATGAAGTGTAATGTTCAGCGCTCAAAGTATTTAACCAATGACACCGTTAAATTAACATAAAATATATTGTTTAAATATAGCCACCCTATATAATTAACTCAAGCTGCTAACCTGGGATGACCAATCCCAAAGAAGAAACAAATATGAAGAAATTGGTAGCGCTCTGAGTAAATATAGAGTTTAATAGAATACCTTAAAAAGTTACAATAAAAACAAATAAAGATACAGAAGAATGTGTACATAAACAATTAAATCTGCAAAATGAAAGACATAAAAATGCTGGAATATTCACTTTGACTAGATAGCCTCTCAAAAACAGTTATGCCATGGGACAATCAAATTGTAAGTAAGTGACTGTTGCATACAGCTAAATATGGTCCAACAATAAAGTGCTAAATGAATAACAGTGATAAGTAGCTATAGATGACAATAACAAGCCTGTTGTCATTGCTGAGATACATTTCTACGATACAATTACCATCTTTCTATGACTTTCTACCTCCACCATTGTTTAGATATTAGCTTTAATACCACCAATTCAATATTTTTTATTGTTATTTCAACATATTGCCATACTACTGTTTCCAGTGCTATTATACCCTTATTTTTAACAAAACACTTTTTGATGTCTATTCACCTTTAAGGATTTTTTGCAAGCATTTATCACCATCTACAGAGTGTTTAATATATATTACCTCAGTTGTTATCCTTATGCTTATTACTGTTATTTAGTGAGCACTTTATTGTTGGATGATATTTACCTGTATGCAACAGATGGCCAGATCCAGACCTATGTTCGGTTTACGTTTCAACGCGTAGCGTATTTATGCTTTCGTAATTACTATGCACTCCAATAGGCACTCCCCTTGGTTGTACGTATGTTTGCCGTTTTACGCTTGCCAAACCCTACCTTAACTTTTCCAAGCGTAACTGCTGTCAGCCGTAATGGCTGAATGTACTTACGCACCTAAGCACGCCCACACTGTATGATTTAAATGCCTAACCTCGCCTCTGAAGCGTAATTATGGGTGTCATATGTCTGGCAAGCCACTTCGTCCATAGTTATGTTGTTGATCATAGTTTCTGGTCATAACATCTGCCGCGCACATGTGCAGAACATGCAAAACAGCGTTTTTGCGACTACGGCTAGCGTAAATACGCTAGCAGTCTTAGGTCTGGATCTGGCCCAGAGTCACTTACTTACAATTTTATTGCCCCTTGGCATAACTTTATTTTTGAGTGACTATCTAGTCACAGTGAATATTCCAGCATTTTAGGTCTTCAATTATGCAGATTTAATTGTTTATGTACACATTCTTCTGTATCTTTTTTTTTCTTTTGTATTTGTTTTTATAGTAACTTTTTAAGGTATTCTATTAAACTCTATATTTACTCAGAGTGCTACTAATTTCCTAATATTTATTTCTTAAAGGTGTTGGCAATGTTCCTCCTTCATAGGAGATATACTGTATGTGGTGGAGCTGTCCTACCCTGAGCCCATATTTATCTGGCCCCTGAAGTGCTGGGTGACAGGGTACTGGATACTCCTGAATAGTGGCTGTTTAACCTCTTTTCTCTTCCTGTATCTATTTACAAAAGTCTTTATTGAAGTAGTTCAATGATGCTGCCAAGGCAGGTGATTCCAAATCACTGGATATCCTTAGTTATTGTTAAAGAATTGATTACCAGATCTTTATATGGTGATTTAATGACACTGATTTATACATGTCCAGTGTTATTTAACCTTATATTCCAGGTATAGTAAGCTTCTTAGAGCTATCTGTTAACCCATACCTTGGTTACTGTGCTTCCACATTTTCCTTCCTCATTTTTCCTGTGTGTTATTTCCCCTCCTCTCCTTCTGTATTCTCTGGCTTGGTTTCTCTATTATATTTTTAAAAATTCTTTCCCATATTGCCATATATTGGTTATGATTGTATGTATGATTTTGTATTGGAATGCTCATAAATATAATTTACACAATAAAAAGTAACTGATTTTTATTGGCTTAAAATAAAATGTTTTTATTCATAATTTCTTGTTAAATGTGTGTGCAGACCCACCCCAGATGATGATGGGAGGGGGCTTTGTTTATACAGGTAAGTTTGGATTGCAGAATGAGAAACGACGGTGCGTGAGTGGAGTAGGCTCAGGGAAAACAAGACAGACAAGACCACGTTTCAAAATTAAATAATAGTGTTTTACTTTCTTTTTATAAATTTATATGTTTTTCTTTTGCTCACTTTCACGTAATAGGTAAAACACTAACCAATTACCATAAATGGTAAACCTTCAATATTCAGCAATATAAATATAATATAATTCATTTGATTTTCAGGTCTTCATGAACCTTGGGTACTAGAGTTGAATTTTTTACGTGTGGAGTCTCCATTTCCAAATCATTCTCAGATTGTTGAGGGTATAGTTTCAATTGGTTTCGATGAACTACACTTTCACAAAGACCATCAGTCCTGGTCAAATGGTACACAGCTATTCCTTCCCTAGGAATATCAGTAACGATATATAGAATAGGTTCCCACTGACTATCTAGTTTGCTGTGTCGCTGGTTTAACTTCTTGTAAACTCTAGCTCCAAGAGCCAAAGGTTTAGCCTGAGCTTGTACATTAAAATTTTTCTCTTGTCTCTGTTGTGTAACTTTTACATTCTGTCTAACTTGTTGTTGAGACCTTTTTAAACGTCTTTGATGTTCATTTACCCAATCTTTTTCCACGACATTCGCAGGTAAGTCCAATTGTACATCAACAGGTAGTCGTACTTGTCGACCAAACATTAAATAGTAAGGCATATATCCTCTGGAACTATGAACAGTGTTATTATAGATAAAGATCAATTCTGCCAACATAGTAGGCCATGCAGGTCATTGCTGAACTGGAAAAGTTCTTAACAAATTAATCAGGATTTGATTCATCCTCTCACAAAGTCCATGAGGATGGTATGCTGTAGTCTGAATTTTTTTTACAATCATAATGGTTACACAGTTCTTGAAATAATCTAGATGTAAAAGCAGATCCTTGATCTGTGAGAAATTTTTCGGGTAAACCATAAGGGCAAACAAAGGCTCTCCAAAAGATTTCATCAGTGGTTTTAGCGGTTCTAATTAGGAAAGCAACCAAAAAACAGAACATTAGGAAAGCAACCAATTTTTTTATTTTTTTTTTAATTAGGAAAGCAACCAAAAAACAGAACAGACCCTCTAATAGGTAATGCCACAGCAAATTACGTGTAATGGTCCACAATTGTAATTGCATATTCGTATCCCGAACAACTTTTTTCCAATTTCACGTGATCACTCGTAACCAATTCCAAGGGTTGTCGACTTACAATTGGATGCAGAGCTGCTTTTTGAGTAACAGGTTGAGGTTTACGCAGAGTACATGCAGTACAACGGTTAAACCATCCTTCTACATCTTTTCGCATGTCCCCCCAGTAAAACCGTTGCTTTAAATTTGCTTCTGTCTTTTTGTATCCAAAATGCCCAGAACGATCATGATAAGCTTGTTAGAATGCTTCAATATTGAAATTTGGCTAGACAATTTGTATAACTGAAAGATGAGTTTTTGGATTGATGCTTCTTCTCATAATAAGATCATCCCAAATGAATAATCGTTTCCTCTGTCGCCACAATTTCAGAGATTTGGGAGTTACATTTTGTTTCTCTTGTTTAGATAAGCCATTGTGATTGTGAAATACTCTTTTCAACCAATTCAATCAAGCATCATCATTTTGCAATCATTGCCACTCACTCATTTATGTTTCATCAAAGTTTTTGAAATTAGGCTTTTTAGAAGAAATAGCACTTTGAGTCAATTTTTGTGCAGGGCATTTGAAAGCAGGAATCTCCACTGTTTCCCACTGATCATCTTTTTCAGGTTCTACATTCTTGGGTAACCTCGACAAAGCATCAGCATTTTGGTTATTCTGTCCTGATCTATATTTAATAGTAAATTGATAGTTCACTAAACACAAAGACCATCTCTGTTCCAATGCTCTTAGCTTTGCAGTAGCAAGACAGGCCAAAGGATTGCAGTCAGTAAATGCTATGAAAGAATCAGCAGCAAGATAGTCCTTACATTTTTCTGTGATGGCCCACACCAAAGCCAAGAACTCCAATTTAAACGCACTATAATTAGCATAATTGTGTTCTGTTTTTCTTAAACTGCGGCTAGCAAAAGCAATTTCCCTCTCTTTTCCATCTTGAACTTGCACCAAAATGGTTCCTAGCCCTTGTTTACTAGCGTCTGTGTACAATCGGAAAGATTGGCTGTAGTCAGGATATGCTAACAAAGGTGCTTTAGCGAGCAGATCTTTCAATTGATCAAATGATGTCTGTTGACTGTCAGTCCAATTAACAGATGCTCTCGAAGCTCAACCATTTTTTAGGAACTCCCCTGAGTAGTTCATGCAGTGGTGCAACAATCTTCCACAAATCTGCGATAGTACCACACATACCCAGAAAGCTTCTTATTTCTGTTAAAGTTTGAGGAATAGGCCAGTCCAGAATTACTTTAATCTTTTCAGGATCTGGAGTTACTCCTTTGGCACTCACTATATACCCTAGATACTTGACCTCTGGTTTGAGCAGATGACATTTAGAAGGATTCAACTCGGGGCTGAACTTAATCAATTGTAGAAAAACTTCCTGAAGTTGTTGTAAATGTTCATCATATGACTGGGAGAAGATTATTACATCGTCTAAAAGTATAAAAGCACCATTTTGCAATTGCGGTGACCTAAACAGTGCTCCATCATTCTTTGAAATGTCCCTGGAGCATTACATAGTCCGAATGGCATACGTAAAAAAAATTCTAACAAACCCATGGGAGTAGTGAACGCAGTTTTTTCACAATCCTCTGGGGCTACTTCTACTTGCCAGTATCCACATGTTAAGTCTAATGTTGAAAAATACCATGCGGACTTGAGAACTGTAAGAGACTCTTCAATTCTAGGTAAAAGATACGCATCTTTGTGTGTGATACTATTTAACTTCCTATAGTCAACACAAAAGCGTAATTGTCCATTCTTTTTCTTTACTATAACTAGTGGTCTTGGCTTTCATGTATCACCCAAGTCTGTTTCATTTCTTCCAACATTTTTCTAACAGGTTGGTACAATGCTGGGGCAATAGGCCTATGCCTCTACTTTATAGGTATAGCATCTCCAGTTGGGATCTGATGCTGTACTGTGGACACTGTCCCAAAGACAGCGTTATGCTGACTGAAAGCCTCCTCATTATTTTTTACTATTTAAATAGCTCCCATGTTTTTGTCTTCTGTAGTTTTTCATTTTTCTTTTGCTACCAAATATTTTCTTGAAGCTGCTCTGGATCTGACTTTACCACAATACTTTGTTGGTTCACTTCCAACTGTGGTATTATCACATCTTGAAATGCAATCCAGCTAAACTTAGCAATCGGAGTGTTTCTATACAGCTTGACTGCATAATTATGAGGGTTCAATATCCTTACTTGGACTCTGCCATTCTCCACTATAACCAATGTCTTTGCCATGACAACTTCTTCCCACCCTGTAGCTTTACAGGGTTCTACTAAGGCTTCATACTTTGACCCCTGAGGTCCGCATCGAGCTTTACCCCAAACAATAGTTTCTGTATTTGGTTTTAATATTATAGGCTTTTGGTCAGAGATTCTCACGTTTCCCACTTCTCCATTGTCATTCAGAAATCTTTGATGACCCTGAACAACTCTAAGAGTTTGCTGCAGAACCCGCCGTTCACTAGAACTCACTCTGTTCATTTTATTTTTAAGGGTGGCTACCAGGTCATTTGGGCAATTTTGTAGGATGTTCATCCCGATAATGATTGGGGCTACATTTGGTGGATAATTGTATGGTTTAAACTTGAGATCCTTTATCCAACATGGCCATCACTCTAACTCTGTTGATAAAAACTGGTATAATCGGACATTGTCCTACAAATCAGTGTCACCACTCATCAGGAATTACTTCTTTTTGACCCCGAACCTCGGTCTCTTTCCATTGGAGTTCAAAAACGCCAAGTATTCACAATTTCGATCGATATGTCTGATCTTATTGCACCGACGACAAATTGTCCTTGAGGATCAAATTGATCAGAAGCTCTCCTTCCATTTTGTCATGGAAGCTCCCGCCAATCACTATTGGTTCTTTTTTTCTCAGTCTGCCACTTAGATTCAGTTTCCGTAGAATTTGTTTTTATTCTTTAAATTGCAGATCTCTTGACACATTTCTGTCATTCTAGAAGTCAGTTCATCTATTTGCGTTCTCAACGTTAATCGAGGATCTTTAGTTAAAGTTTGTACTCCCTGAACTACAACATCTCTATTGTTTTCATTATCTTTGAAACTTGGCATCTCTGAAAACGTAACTTCTTGAACTTGGCAAGACCCCATCATTTGTATAGCAGTCTCTTTAAAATCTAAAAAGGTGTCTCGAGGCAACTGCATCCAAAGAAGTCGTAACAGGGTTTTCACATCATCACTATATATCCCTTCAATAAACTGATTTATTAAAGTTTAATTCTCATCTCTTATTTGTTCCTCATCAACTGTTTGTATAGCTCGCAAAGCTTCTTGCAATCCCAAAACAAAATCTCGAACAGTTTCTCCAGGTTGTTGCTTTTTTGCATAGAATCTCGTTTTAAGTTCAGCTACCGTGCTAACCTCAAATATTCTTGACAACCAATGTAGAATCTGTTCCACGTTTTCTTTTCTTCTATAAACCATGAAGAAATTTCTTTTAAAGCTGAACCTTTAAGTTGTCCTATAAGAATTTCTACTTGTTGTGATTCATTTAACGGATATAAGTGGAACATGGACCACATTTTATTTTTAAATTCTTTCAAATTGTTATAATTAATATCCCTATGATCTGCTGAGAAAATGGGTAACCAAAGAGCACCAAAATAATATGGCATGGTAATCGGATTCACCTGTGCCATGGTGGGTATACATGGATCACTCCCACCAGCACACGTGGATAGCTTGCTGCTCAGTAGACATTATTTTCCAAAAATCTTCCCACTCTATTTCTCGTTATGAGGCCGCAATCCTGTTCGTGACGCCAAAAATGTGTGCAGCCCCCCACCAGATGATGATGGGATGGGGTTTTGTTTATACAGGTAAGTTTGGATTGCGAAACGAGAAACAATGATATTCGAGTGGAGAAAACTCAAGGAAAACAAGATAGACAAGACCATGTTTCAAAATTAAACAATAGTATTTTACTTTCGGTATACTTTCAGATTCTTTTATGTTTATGTTTTTCTTTTCCTTACTTTCACGTAATAGGTAAAACACTAACCGATTATCATAAATAGTAAACATTCAATATTCAGCAATACAAATATAATATAATTCAAAACATTTCTTAGGAATATGTACAATGTTTCAACGATCAGTACGTAAAGAAGCATACAACAAATTAATCAGTTAGATCAAGGTAAATGCAAAAACAATATTTCCTTTTCTTCTATTACACTGTGCATGTAAATAGTAACTTGTGACCTACATAATGTTTCTAAACCATTACAATGTTTATATATGTGAAAGAAAATAAACAATAAACCTTAACAACTATATTACCTATATAATGTAGATATATATCAGTCAGTCTCTGCTTAATGAGAAGCCTATTAATTTCCAGAAGGATTTTTTATGTCTTTTTTATTATTTGTAGAATTCTGTAGCCAAAGTCCTTTTCCCTGTACCCACTGAAACTCTGTAGTACTGTCACTATGACTCTTGCCTCCGACTGGCCGACATCCACCGACACACGACACTGGCTGTTCTTTGACCACCACCAACACTGACTAATGCCCTTTTGGCACCGACTGTACCGTGAATATGGCTACTGCCACTGGACTCCCCTCGACACGGAAAACCATCACCTTGAACCAGAACTGCTTCCAACTGCTGACTGCCAACTGCTACCAACTGCTGACTGTCACCGACTGCTGATTGTCACCGACTGCTGACTGCTACCGACTGCTGATTGTCACCAACTGCTGACTGCTACCGACTGCTGATTGCTATCGACTGCTGATTGTCACCGACTGCTGACTGTTACCGACTGCTGATTGTCACTAACTGCTGACTGCTACCGACTGCTGATTTATCCTGACAACAACCGATACTGGACCTCTGTTACTTATACCCCGGTTTCTCTCACTAGCCAGACTTCTACTCTATGACATCTGTCCTCCTCACTAGCCAGACGTCAGTCCTCCTCACTAGTCAAGCTTCCAACTGACTCTGACTCCAACCGCACTCTCCAACTGACTGTTCTCCATGCCCTTTAACCAGTACATGTGCTATCAGGTGTCCTTGTTGTCGGACGGTTGCTTAGCAACCAAACACGCGCACCAAAAATGCAAAGCCCCATTGAAAATACTCTCACACCCAATTTATACATTTCCAGGGTATTACATGTGCATTCCAAATGATTACGTATTTTCTGTTTTCTTGTCTGTATGTCTGATTAAGGTATGAAATCGCAATATATGATATGCGCACAGATGTTACACATAACAACTCATTACACAAGGAGTTGATATCTGTACCTAATAACATTCATAAGAAGGGGTGTGCCAGCACTCTGTGAAAACGAGGATACAAAAAGTCTGTAAGTTGGAAGTTAAGAAAAGTGGGTAGGGAGGCGCTTAAATAGGGCTAAATGAACTGGGTTAGCAAAATCTGCACGTACAAAGAAACTCATGGAGAGTTAAAGTAGGCCAATGGTGGTGGAAGTCAGCAAAAATACAAAAGAACGAGGGGAGTGTCATGGGAGTGCAGAGGCTATTTAGGTGTGTAGTTTTTCGAATCCATGCGTACTTATTTTATACTTAGGTCTGAATCAGACCCAATGTAGCAATGCAAGGGTTACCAAAAGTATATATAGGCCAGGTGATAAATGTAGCCTATACATCCTGTTCCCATGTTGTTTGCAACTTTATAATCTGAGAGCCTTAACTGAACACCACACATTAGTTCTCTGCACTTTAATATGAGTGGTTATTATTATACCTTAAAAATATAATAAGACTAAACAAGGACAAAATACCAAATGCATAAAAAAAGGTGATCTTGACTGCAGGATCTATGGACCTGATTCACAGTTAAGAAGGGAGATAAGAATGAATGGGATTGCAATTATACACATGCAGGGCCGTCTTAACAGAACTGTAGGCCCTGGGCAAAGCAATGCACAGGGGCCCCTACCCACCCATTCACAGGAATAAAAATGTCCCCCAATATTCCCAAATCATGTCACTCCAGCCAACCATCATGTCTCTCTAGCTCCCAGTATCCCTATGTGTCTCCAGCCCCCCAGTATTAACAAATCATGTCACTCCAGCCCCCCAGTTTATCATCATGTCTCTCCAGCCTCCAACCATGTGTCTCCAGCCCCCCAGTATTCCCAAATCATGTAACCCCAGGCCCCCATCACGTGTCTCCAGCCCCCAACTACAACTATGTGTCTCCAGTGCCCCAGATCCCCATTATGTCTTTCCAGCCCCTCCAGTGTTGCACAACATATCTCTCCAGCTTCCCAGTTCCCTATCATGTCTCTCCAGCTCCCCACTATGTCTTTCCAGTCCCCCAGTATTCCACAGCATGTCCCTCCAGTTCCCCATCATGTCTCTCCAGCCGTCCAGTTCCCTATAATGTCTCTCCAGCCCTGCAAATCCCCATCATGTCTCACCAGCCCCCAGTATTACCCATGTGTAACCACTCCAGCCTGTTAGTATTTATTCATTGCACAGAAATATTTGTTAAGATGATCAATACCAAAAGTGTATATTAGTGCACACAAGATAAATGCAGGTAATATGAGAATAGTGAACTGGGATGATACCAGAAAGAAAAAAGGCTATAAACACTACAGAATACAAATAAAACTGGGATCAAAGAAAACACTAAGCACAAAGCAGGAGTAAGAGTACAAAACTAGATGCAGGAGCAAAAACGGGGTAAATGGAAGACAAAAATACAAGTGCACACAGATGCAAACTGGAATCAAGATAACAGAAAACGATAGATGCTGGAGCCACAAAAGTTAACCAAAACACAAAGATACCAATGTATATAATTACACATAGAAACCAGAGCATAACCAACATACAAGACAAAAGCCAGATGGTTCACAAAAGAAGGTAACAAGCAGGAGTTAACCAAGCACACATGTAACAGGAAGACAGGATAAATAATTGATGACCAGCAGCCTGCTCAGATAGAGGAAGCCCTATCTAAACAGACTGACCAGGTGTCAAACTGATCAGATGTTATATATTTAGCAAGTGCTAATGATATATCACTTATTGTGGGAGTAATTTGTACAGCGCTGCAGATACTGTGTGGTCCCCCACAAATAAATGTTAATAATAATAAATAAGAAATGATTTAACTGCTTTGCCCATAGCTACATTAAGATGCTATTGGACATCAGTGACTCACCAAGTTACAACTATGCAGTTCTCATGACTCATGGTAAAATAAGATCCATCATCCTACTGTTCTCATAAGTAACATACCATGTATGAATACATTTTTTCCATCTAGATATAAATTGTTAGTTCCATCTATTCCAATGGAAAGCTTTCTTTTTTCTTTTCTAAACATTATCTATTTCATACCAGTCATCAGATCTTTTAAGCATCTATTTCCTTAGTAGTCATTCACTATTTCAAGCAAGTCCTATTTTCATTTTTTTTCCATACTAGACATATTCCTGCAGGATGCCTAGCTGTTAGATTTGACACACGCCTTCTCTTTCAACTCATGATAGAACAGTTTCTAAGCCTTCACTTTCTTATACAGGCTTTGATCTTAAACTTTCACTACACCGCAAATGGTAATGTATGCTGTCAATCTTTATTCCTCTTGACTCTTGCAGAATCCTTTTTAATTTGGCTCATTAAGGCTATTCCTAGAAAATAGATTTTATCTGTTTTCTATATCACTAGTTCACTTTGCTACTACTTCATTAAATCCTTAGTGAAGCCAAATTCTTCAGTAGAACGATCCATTGTGACAAAATGTTCAACCCTTAAGCATACACTTATTCTGTGCCTACCAGTCTAATGATTAGCTTACATAACTTATGCTGTTTAGTCACCAACTTGTTCCATAATAATTACAAATGAGTACAAATTAGTCTCAAATAATTCCCTCTTATCCGCACTTATTTAAGACTTTCTTTGTAAGCTGAACTTCCATTTCAATGACATGTAAGAAAACTGTGGTGCATATAAATAAGGGATAATAATAAACATTATTTTATCACAGCACATTCTATGCATCTTTTCTCCCCCTTTTATTTGGATCAATTGTACATTGTGCATTGACATAAAATTGAATACACCAAGGAAAATATGATTCACAGAAAGATAATAAACAGGTTTGCAATATATGTGAGATATTTACAACCGAAATTTCAAGTTTCTACTCCAACACAACTGTTGTATAGCATCAAACAATAAAGTATCAGTGTAAAAAGCATCATATTGGTCATCATGATGC
>WWET01004131.1:87834-102187 GCA_011038615.1 Limnodynastes dumerilii
CCCCTTGCACGGATGTATTTTGTCAAGATACGCTTCCCAAACCCTACCTTAACTTTTTCCAACGTAACCGCTGCCATACGCATGCGTACGTATGGGCTGAACTAATGTACGCAGCTAAACACGCCCATACTGTACACTTTAAATACCACCCCCCGCTTACTTCTCGTATTTCAGACGTATTTTCAAGCAACGTAAATTTGGCACGCCCACACGTAAGTATTTACGTGACATATATGTGAATGGCCCATACGTTCACAATTACGCTACGCTATTGAGCGTATTTTCTATGGTGCGCATGCGCAGTACTTACAAATTTGTGATTTTACATCTCCGCCACGCATAAATTCGCTCCGAAACGTTGTTCTGGATCAGGCCCATTGTATTTAATATACTATGCTGTCCATCCCTACCCTGTATGTCTGTACTGTATTTTGTTGTATTTTGTACGGTGCTGCGAACACCTTGTGGCACCTTATAAATAAACAATAATAATAATATTTATAATAAAATACTAAGCCTGAAAAACAGCAATAATTGTGTACTATATAAAATAGCACATTGCTGAAAGGGAATTTAAATTAAAAAAAAATATATTGGCAAGGATCCCAATTGGCAAGTTCTGCATGGCACCCCTTCATAATGCTGATATTTAAAACATAAAAAAAATTATATTTAAAAATAAAAAATCTAAATCTATAAAAAAATGAATGCCCTGGATGGGTATGGAGGTGAATTTTTTAAAATTTTGGCCCCAGAGATTGGAGAGACGTTGTTGGACTTTTCCATTTTACAGGAGAGAATTGTCGATATTTCAATGCAGCAGTCATAAAAATGTTGCCGAAACCAGGGAGAGCCTTGGACCTACCATCTTTCTATAGACCTATCTCCCTGCTAAATACTGACTATAAGATCTTCACAAAAATTTTAGCAGATAGACTTAAAATAATTTTACCAGGAATAATCAACCTAGATCAGACAGGGTTCATATGGGGTAGGCATTCGCTGGTTAATATTCGGAAGGTTTTGGCTGTGATACAGCATGCTGAGCGTTTCGGGGAGCCTGACCCTGCGATGGTCCTATCATTAGATGCTGAAAAAAAGCTTTAGATATGATCACTTGGGACCACTTGGTGGGATCGTTGCGGGGGTTTGGCTTCACGGAAGAGTTTGGATTACTGCTCAGTGCGCTATATATAAACCCGTACACCTGCGTTATGGGAAATGGTCTCATCTCTGATACCTTTTTTATCCAAAAGGGAACACATCAGGGGTGTCCATTATCCCCTATATTATTTGCAATAGCAATTGAGCCCTTGGAGGTAGCGCTGAGAAATCTACCAAAATATAAAGGGATAAGAGTTTGTAATATAGAACTTAAGCTTGCCATGTTCGCTGATGACATGCTGCTGTTTATGTCTCAGCTACATGAATCTATCCCAGCGGTTTTGTCTCTTATTGAATCACTTGGCTCCTTTTCAGGATTTAAGGTAAACTTTGTCAAATCTGAAGCAATGCTATTAACAGACCCCATCCCTCAAGACACTAAGGAATTAATTACTAGTAATTTTAGATTGCCACATACACAATTTCGATATCTGGGAATACAAATTACCCCTTCAACACAAGCACTTTATAACGCTAATTATCAAGCGGTGTTCGCGTCTATTACAAATACGTTACAAAATTGGATGAACTTATCTTTGTCCTTGATGGGTAGGATTGCAGTTGTTAAAGGGGTGGGTTTCCCAAAACTATCTTATCTTATACAAATGCTCAATATATCACCAACTTTTAAGGACATTACTAATTGTGTTAAAATATTTACAAAATTTATCTGGCATAACAAAAAACCAAGAGTAGCAAGAGCTATACTGCAGTTGCCAAGAAGTGAGGGAGGTCTTGGATATCCGGATGTTCGCAAATTTACTCACTTTTGCTATTTGTCTGATTGGCTGCCTAATAAAAAAATTTACACTAATCTAGAGTTTGAGCAAGCACTTGTAACACTTTTCGCTCTAGTTGCCTTATTACACCTTCCTAGGAAAGCAATCCCAGATGAGAGTTTGAATAAGATTTTATTTAAGGACACATATAAAACGTGGACAGGTATCCATAAAATTTTGAAGAGAGATCCCTCAAACACTAGATATAATACATTATGGGGTAATCCAGCTTTCATTCACAGTCTGCAGAATACCCTTTTTGGAACTTGGAGGGACAAGGGCATCAGAGAAATATGTGATGTCTTTGATCCCGGGTGGCCAATTATATGCTTTCGATGCACTTAAAAAAAATATTTGGATTATCCAATAGACATTTTTTTTATGTATTTACAAGTGCGTCATTTTGCCCAGATAATTATTTCTCACTTGCCAAAGGAGGTAAAGTTGTTAGTTTATCTGAAGTCTCATCCTTTCCATATTAGATATTTATATGATACACTTCAGAAGGATACCACTAAAATTTGGAGTGGCCCCATGCAGGCGTGGAAAAAAGACATCCCAGAACTGGAACTGCTGGAAGAGCCATTTAAGCATTATGAGACGGTTATGAAAGCTTTAAAATCCTCGCAATTACAGGAAATACATTTTTAAATTATAAATACAGTATATATTTCACAGTCCCAGCGAAAATACATGACAGCAGATGAGTCGGGGCAATGCCTAAAATGCCGTGCAACTAAGGCAAATTTTATCCATAATATTGGGGAATGTGGCAAAATTTTGCAAGTTCTGGGATAAAGTTCTTTTATATATTAATTCTCTGTTTGGCAAACAATTGCCCAAGAATCCATTAGCTCTTTTATGGGCAAACTTTACAGAATGGCTACCCAATCCCATAATTAAGTCTATTATCTATAATTGTTACAGTGGCGAAAATAATTATTTTGAAAAACTGGACTAAAAAGTCCCCTCCTTTTTTGAATAATGTTAAGGATGGTATGATGGAATTGGTCTATTTATATAGAAAAGCCACTCTTCCTGATACAGAATTGGGAGTGCAAAAATTTTACAAAAAATGGGGTACATTTATTGAGTCCTTACCAGATGAACAAGCTAAACATATCATGAATCCCTCATCAGAAATTTAGACGTTCAGGGTTGAGGAATTGGGTAAATTGTTGTTGGTATAGTGGAGTGCTGCTGCTATGGATTGTTTTGCCCATTGGAGTTATATTATATTCATGTTATTTGCATATTAGAGTGCTGAATAAGTAAATCTTCTAATGATAAAATGTTTTATATATTGCTTTTTTTATTTTTCTCCTTTCTTTTTTTATTACCGGAGACCTACTTTCAAATTTTATTGTTAGGCCAGTAATATAGTAGATAATATATTGTAGTCTTTACTGGTTCTATGACTAATAGATCCCAGCGTTATTAGTCATTACATTTCTTTGTAATCATACTTATTTGTGATTTGATATCTTGCAATGGATGTGATTTTTTTCTTCATATTTTCTGACCTGTACATGTCAACCTATTCATTGTAAGATGTTACCAGCTGTCATAATTTGTATTATGACAGCTGGTAAGGCATTTGTATTTAGAATATGTTAGAAGGAAGGACATGTGTCTTTTAATTTTTAAACATGACGGACGAAGGCTTATCTATTTAGATAACTAGGTATGCATTTAGTCATATTAATAGGGACGGAGGGGACATATGTATTTTAATATGTGCATGAGGTGATTTTTTTGTGTGTGCAAGTGTATCGGACAGAAGATGCTGGCGACAGCATGCCATTAACCCAAATCATGCAGTGTATCACATGTGCATGATTTAACTTATAGTACTATAGGCAGCTGCTTGCCAAGGGTGAACGGCTTGCTGCGGCAGCCATTTTTTACTTTTTTATAATCACATTTTAAATGTTTTTTTACAGCTCATGGGGGCTTATAAAAGCTAAGTGAGTGTCAATTTCAATGAAATCGAGACTCACCCCATGCGATTTAACTCTGGAGATTTGAAGCAAATCTCTATCATGGTCGCATATGTTTGGCGTAGAAGACCACCTAGATTAGCTTATTCTTGTCTGGACAAACCTAAAGAATGGGGAGGGGTTGGGCTTCCAAATCTTACAAGATATTTAGAAGCATGCATCCTAGCCCAGACCTGGGATTGGACCCTACCAGAGGAAGGAAAACATGGGTAGATCTTGAGAAGTCCATCCCCTCGTTTTTTCCCACGGTGGATCTACTCTGGACCCCCTTTCCCATGAGACCATCAGGTGAGCCCCCTCTTATGAGTATTTCTCACACTCTAAAGATTTGGGACAGAAGTATTGTGGCTAACCGATTCTTCCCCCTGCCCTCCAGTAACATTTCACTCTCTGCAATCGCTAAAATCATCCCACATTTCAATTTTAAAACATGGAATAGTATGGGTATAATCACCCTGAACCAAATTTTACTAGGTTCAACTCTTCGCCCATTCACTTACCTACAATCCGAATTTTCTTTGCCACCCTCGGAGCACTTTCGATGCGCGGCAATAGGGAGAAGAGGTCCAAATATAACCTCTTTACCGGAGCCCTTTCTCTCACATTTATCACCCAACTCGTCACGTAAACTAATTACCTTCTAGTATACCACATTGCTCCCAGAACGCAAGGAAGCAAAACTCAAATCACAGCTAGCCTGGGAACAGGACTTGGGGGTGCAACTTACACAGGCACAATGGGAACAAATTTTTTCTCTTCCCTTTAAATTTTCCAGATGTATCGACCATATGGAGAGACAGGTTAAACTGCTCCACCAGGCCTACTTTACTCCTAAGAAACTTCACTCTATCTGGCCCTCCCAGTCTAATCAATGCTGGAGGGGATGTGGAGAGGTAGGAGACCTATTTCATGTCTTTTGGGAATGCCACCACATTAAACCCTTTTGGCATCAAATGTCCCAGCTGGCCTCTGTAGTTTGCAACCTAAAAGTGGAACTCACCTTAGAGACATCGTTGCTTCATTTATATCCCTCCTCTTTACCCAAAGACAGATGGTATGTCCTGGGCCATCTTCTCCTGGCGGCTAAAGCGGCAATTGGTCAAACGTGGAAGTCCGCCTCTCCCCCATTGGTATCCAAGGTTATAGCAAAAATAACCTTTAACTACAATATGGAAACCTTGGATACACCATACTCACCCAATGCCTCCTCTCCTCTAATGAAATGGTTCCTGTGGGCGGAATATATAGCTCAAAACCCTTCTTCCGATATGGATGATACCATGGGCGAGTGTGGATCGGAGGGAGAGTTGGACATGCCTGTTTCCCCTTTTCCAAATGCTTAGGTCAAAGATATCCTTATAATTGCTTTTTATTTCGCATGCATGTTAAATGGGTATTGGTAAAGGCATGGCCTTCAACACTGGTTAGATCTGCTAATTAGATTGTAATTACTGCTAATTACATTACTTGAACTGCTACGCGATCTCTAATGACTAATATTCTCTTAGTGTGCATAGATGGATACAATCTTCCCCTTTTTACCACTTGCTTCACTTTATCTCCCATCTCCCTCTCCCCTCCCTTCCCCTCCTTCCTCAGTTCTCTCCTCTCTTGCTTTTTTTTGTTTCTTCTCCATAAAAATTAGAAATTTCTTCAAATTATTACATGTATGTGATGATACCGTGTTGCCTTCTACTGTAAAGATTTAATATTGTACTGTTGTAAACTTGCCTGGAAATTTCTCAATAAAAATTGAATATACATTTTTTTTATCTAATATGTTTGTGTACATAATAGTAATTTTATAAATGGAATGTTTGTAGAAACTTACTGTTTTTGCAATAGATGCACACTCCTAGCCTTAGCTTTAGTGTTATGTGCTTTGTAAAATTTTACAAAATCTTCCAAAATTTTGTCCAATACTTTTGCCCGCAGGTGTCCAGGGATTTCTCCATTTTCAGTATATAGCCTTTTCTTAACCTGGTTTACCAGGAAGCGTGCCTCCTGAGCACTAAAGCTTGCCTTTCTCTTTTTTCCCTTAGGGCTTATATTGAGAGTAGTGAGATCTTTCACAAGCAAATGCGTGGTTTTATGTGTGCTTTAAGATCGGAACTAGTTTGTGATTGGATGAGATTTTGCGCCAAAAATCAATAGTAATTTCACAGATTGACAAACTATCCAATGGTACGCTGAGAATGGTAATTTAAATATTTTGTTGCAGTTCCTTAGAGACGGTGTGTGTGTTCAGTCAATTTTGTGCGTTCTATCGAATTAGCATGTAGGCACCATCTTGGACCATTATAATGTTATAAAAATGGCAGGAGCATGCTATAACCCCATCTCCAACAAGGAGCTGATGCTGTTGGCGGCACAAATGGACGCCTTCGACAGTAATGTGCCCCGCAGCAAGACGGGTGTATGAGAAGGTCCGAGAGCACATCCAGCGCCACCTACATAGAAAGAAGGGTGGAAGGGTGGAAAAGCTCCAGCGACGGTGGTCCGACCTCCGAAGCGACAGCCTGAACTGCTGCAGGAGGTTCGTCTGGCTGTTATGAGGCATATTCACAGTAAGTAGTTATGTATTAAATTGCCATTTAGTATTAATTTTTGTTTACTGTAAATACCCAAAATGTGAGTTTTTTTTCTAACACTACGCAATCGCAGCAAGAACACACTACCTACACATGTTAGGCTTATTTGGTTGTTCACATTTTATTGAAACAAATTGTTTTGCTTGCTTTATGTTTTGATCTATTTTTGACCTTTAAAAACAATTATGTGTTTTTTTGTTATGCTAACCACTAATGATGCTCAATGTTACTGAAAGATTTTTACATTTTTTATATTATATACCTCAAACTTTTAGGTTTGATGCCTAATCTATTAATAAATTGATCAAAGATATTATGTTATTATGGCTTAGGACGTTTTAATGGCAAACGCAGGCCTCATATGTGTTGAAGGTTATATGTAAAACCAAACAACACCTGATATTTGACCTCTTTTTATTTTGTTTTCAAGGACGCAGGCGATGCAGGCGTGTGGAACATGGCCGAAGGCATCTTTAGGAGCAGGAGGAGAAGGAGCACGAGATGGAGGCTGAGGAGATGCCAGTGGTAGAGGAGCCGCAGGAGGTTCAGGATTAGAATTTATTAGTTTTGAACAATAATATTTATTTGGATAATAATAGTGGGTGAGACAAGCGCTGCAATCACTCTTGCGGGTGTTGGAAAAGAAAAAAAGCTATTTAAAATAGCTAATAACAGCAGTAATGGCTCACAGTCCATACAATTCAAAGTGAAGCTCTCCCAGATCCCTGATGAAAGGTTTCCCTTTAAAACAATATAGGAGAAAAAGGGATGGGATAAGTAAAAAGACAGTTTATTAATCCAAATAATTAAAACAGTAAATGAAACCACAAAACAGTATCGCATGGGAACTTCCCTTAATAAGAAAGTCTCTCCGCGGGTCAGATGAAGTGAAGGGTACTGGCTGGACAAGATGTAACGGGAGCTCCGGAATCTCCTATGCCGCCGCCGCCGTCCTCCTCACACCATTAGTCACTGCGATGCGAACTGCTGTCGGTGCCGTCTAACGCGTTTCAGGTGCGATCCACCCTTTCTCAAAGACTGTGCACCAATGTGAAAGGTCCTCCTTTAAATATCCTTAGTTGCGGTGGTGAGCCAATCAATATTCCTCTAATTTCCAACACCCAAAAAAACCACAAAAGGGGGACCATCTATTCTATATTAACTTAAAAGACATCTCAAACATCAAATCAACGATAACCCATATATGAATATATAAATACTAACAGGGGGATAAAATAGGCAAAGCAAATGGAAATTGGACATATTAACAAATGGTTAAGATTATGTAGATAATTATGAATGCAGCTGACGACGCACGTCATCCTAGCTATCTCCACTACATCTACACAAGTTCCATATAAAACAAAAATTAAATCATGGTAATTACACTAAATGAACACAATTAATTGGATTACAAATGGATAGAGAGAATATTATCTCATGGACATTTACATAACATGGTAAAAATCGTACAGGTCTCAATTCTTATTAAATTAAAAAATCAATAATACTAAAAGAGGCTCAGCAAATCCACATTATATATGTAAAATATTATAAATATTCGATATACATCTAGGTACATGTATCCCTAGATTTACACAATAAGTTAAATAGGTAGAGTACAACAATTAAGTTGTAGATCGTGAAACAACAATATATCCAAGAAAAATGATTAATTTAAAATTATGTATAAAATATGTATAAAATAACTAATTTTCCATATTAATATTTAAAACCACTAAATGGGGCATTAGGTGTAATGAAATAAATTATTATAAAATCCATAAGTGAAAAAAATATATACATATTGGTACATTAAACCAATGTGCAATTTTATTGTCTAAATAGTACTAAAGTGTAAGAGATGATGATGTGTGAAGACTATGTATTGAATAAATAAATAAAACAACGTGAATATGAGTGATGCGGATCAACTGGGGGAAGGTTGTGGTGCAAAGGTTCCATCCCAAGGCTACCACTTATAGAACTTGATATTCCCTGGTGGTCTCCCAACCCAGTACTGGCCAAGCCCTATCCTGCTTAGCTTCCAAGATCGGACGGATTTGGGCTTGACCAGGACGGTATGACCGTAGGTGATATACTTACTTCCATTTCCCTTGTCAACCTTCATATTAAGATCCATTTAACTATGGTGATGATAGTGTGGCTGAAATGACAAAAGATAGTAGTGTTAGAATAAGTGAAAAACAAAGGTAAAATTAAAATTAAAACCATTTTCATAAAAACCATTTCAGTTCGAAATCTTGGTTAATACCATTGGGTTCTTAAGAGTTAAGGTCGAAAATCATTTTCATTTCTGTTTTCGCCAAAACCGTACTCAAGTCTCTACGTCTCCAATGGCCAATAACTTTCCTAATACCGATACAGAACATAATTTCATTAGGATTACTGTTATGTATTTTTCTAAAATGTTCAGATAGTGCGTGGGTTTGGACACCTTTTTTAATATTACGAAGGTGTTCTGCCCAACGTACCTTCAATGATCTTGATGTCCTACCTACATACTGTAAGTTACATGTACATTGAATCATATATACACAATTTTTGCTGTCACAAGTAATAAAAGAGTCTATCTTAAAAAATTTCATAGCTGTGGTAAGATTTAAAAGTTTCCACGTTTTTTATATTAAGAGTGTTGGGTTTAATCCGACACATGGGGCATTGCCCGCAACGATAAAAACCTTTGTTGTTAATATTACCCTGAGATAAAGAAGGAGGGTCTAATGCTGATCTTACCAAAATGTTCTTTAGATTAGGAGCCTTACGATATATAAATCTGGGTTTATCTCCTATATATTCACCCAGATCGTTATCCTCTTTCAAAAGATCCCAATTCTTGTATATGATTTTCTCTATAGATTTAAAATCAGAGTTAAAATCTGTAATGAACGGAATTTGTTCTCCCCATTTATTCCTATCTTCCTTCTTTTTAGATTGCAATAAAACCTGTCTATCTATATCCTCAATTTCCATAAGAGTCCGTTGTAAATCTATATCCTTATACCCTTTTGCTTTAAATTGTATTGCTTTATTGTTCAAATGAATCTTAGTTTTCTCAGGTTTGGAACAGTTTCTTTTAATACGCAAAAACTGACTTTTAGGTATAGTGCATAACCATTTATGATGGTGGTTACTATCAATGGGGATATATGAATTGGTGTCCGTACTTTTTATATAATTTTGTCTATATAGAACATTGTCTTCGATGTAGATATTTAAATCTAGGAAATTGACTTGAGCCATACTCTTTTCAAAGGTTAAAACGATATTAAAATTATTATTATTTAATTCATTGCAGAATTGTTGCAAGGATTCCTCTGTCCCTTCCCATATAAAGAATATGTCATCGATATATCGACGCCATAGTACCAGGTTCACTCCGGCTGCTTGGGTGGCATGTTCTTCCCAATTGGCCATATACATATTGGCATAGCACGGAGCGAACCTGGTACCCATGGCGGTTCCTTGTTGTTGCAAAGCAAATGACCCATTAAAATTAAAATAATTGTTATTTAAAATAAATTCAATACTAACTATGTTATTGTTATAATTATTTTTTATGTATACAATACACCTGCTCTATGAGCTGATTAGTATTGTGTTCCTATAAAAGGCACCTCCTACTAACCCAGGTTATACCCTTCTGAAGAAACGGCATATAATTGCCGTAAAACGCGTTAGGTCCCCTGTATCATATTCCTGTGAAACCTATGAATCCAGAATAACGGAGCTCATCTACTGCAAAAAGCACTTTATTCATCCTGTTATGATTCCCAGATACCTACAAAGATCATTTCATTCTACATCATCTAAACCGCATGTCCATTTGAAAGGGGAGGATCCACAGGTGTGGGAACATTGGTTCCGGCGGACCAACGGCTCGTGTGGGTGACTGTGATCACCACAGACTGTTGCCACCGCTTAATATCACCTCCATCTCCCACAAGGACCCTTACTAATCCTGCACATATCTACTGAACAGCGGTAAGATCTGACCAACCGGTCTATATAATAATAGCGCTTTGTATTCGGGACTGCTCTCTTTTTATGCATACTTGTAATTGCACAGGAGTAACGCAAGTTGCAGAGCTCACTACCAACTAGATATAAATTTCAGTCATCATTCAGTCAAATTTTATTGTTGATTCAAGACTGTATCCAATTCCAGGAATCTTCACATTTGCTCTGATTATTAGTGCATTATTCCCTACCACTGATCATTTCATGCTCCTGTGTAGGAGAAGAGTTTTATTCAGCCACACTAATATCATTGTTTATTTTATTGTATTTTCAAGTGTATTAATAAATCTGTTACATATTTTTTTTATTATCCAAGCTGTGTGTTCTAAGTCACATTCATTATAGCGCTGTACGGAACTTTTCTCTATGAAAGGTAAAGCTAAAAGTATAACTATCATGAAATATTTGTTCTAAAGTATAACTATCAAGGGTCTGCCTGTTGTCTAGGAGAAGAGTTCTGCCTGGTAAAGTAGTTCTTGGCAGCCAAAGGACAGGTAAAAAACTGAGTTTACCATTGTCTATCACTTTAAGCTTGACTGGGTAGATAAGAGCAAAATGCACGTTTTGCAACATAGTGCAAACTTTAGAAAAATGTTTATGTTTTTGGGAAACTATAGTAGAAAAGTCCGGAAATATCAAAATCCTGCTTTCCTGGATCATTTTTGAAATTTTTCTATAACCTTGGAAATTTTTTTATATAGTGTGAAAGTGTAGATATTTCACAATAATAGGATGTGGTTTATGTTAAAGATTGTCACGCTCTGGCCCTAATCTGTGGGCCCTTTCAATATGTGACACTATCAAATCATCAGCAATGCCCAGTGTGACAGGGAGTGTAGTTATTAAATATAGGTGGTCTTTGATTGATTCTGGAATTCCCACAAAGGGCAAGTTATTGTGCCGGTTACTATTCTACAAATCATCTACCTTATCCAGTAACGACTGCAGAGATGCTTGTGTGGCTGGCTTGGGTAGCCTGTACATTGTGGAGTTGGTCTTTCACGTCACTTAGACATTGTTCAAGGGTAGATATGCGTGTAGAGTTCGCTTACATTTTTGCAAGGGCGGTATCAAGCCTTGCTTGTAAATCCTCAATTTTTTTTGTCTATGTGTGGCATCAAGAGATTGTAAAATTCCTTAGCCATTCTGTAGGCGTAAGAACAGTAACAGTTTGGGAAGTGCGAGATGACATCAGAGATTCAAAATATCATTCCATACCCTATGGGCTGAATTGCCGGTTTAATGCAACACAATATGGAGGGAAATTTTGTGCAATTATACGATACAAAGACCACTCTTTAATTAGGTCATCTTAAGTAAAGTAGAGTTCAGTTATACTTGTGTTAGAACAATCCTATGGTGCATACCTATCCAGGTGTGGAGACAATTTACATAATAAACAATAAGTGGTACAAAAGCACAATAGTTGGTATGGATAATAAGGAAATACACAACAATTAACAAAAACTCTCAATTGTGTTAGGTCGTTACAAGCACAGTCTATTGAGAAAAGTATCTAGCAGTGTTTTAGTAGAATTCCTATGGGGGACTATGTGCGGAGAGTGGGTGTTAGTTATAGTAAATTTAAGCTCACTGTTAGACCGCATATATGCAATCTACATATCAAAAACATACGTAGATTACGTAAAAAATTGACTTCGCATGCGCAGTAGTAAAAAACTGTAAACACTGGACGAATATACAATATGTCCGATGCTGTAAATCCGGCCCTCTGTCCTAAGTTCTGATTCTGAGTGCTCTTTGTTTCCCTGTTGGGTCTCTCCTCTGTGCCCTGGATTCCTGCCTTGCCTTGATCACTGTTCCTGGTGTGAGTGAAGTTACCTGTCGTTTGTTGTGTGCAAGCCCCTGTCTCTGTATATGTACTGTCAACTTATATCCAGCCTTGTGCTAGTACATGGAGTGCGGTAGGAAATCCAGGCACTTAAATTCCCGGCGCTGAAAATACCTCCACCAGTTTCCCGACACTGAAAATCCCGGCATGTAAAAAATCCTGGCGCCAAAAATTACTGGCAATTTAAAATACCTACATGACTAAAATACCTACACTGAAAATCCCGCCAGCTAAAAAATCCCGGTGCAAAAAATCCCGGCAAGTAAAAAATACCTACACACTGAAAATCCCGGCAAGTAAAATATACCGCAAAGCAACACCCGAGTTCACAGAACAACAACGCGATGCTGGCAGGGCATGCTGATGCTTGTAGTGCTATAAGCATCAGCATGCCCAAGGATGCTAAAGACAAGAACAAACAGAAAAAGTAGGTCAGTTTAAAGATTAGGGAACACAGAACAACAAATGAAAATAAAGTCATCTTATCCAAATATAAAAATGTTATCAGAGTATGGGTGTAGAAGCTTTATTTTATTTTATATAATTTTTCTGGATCTTTCCTGTTATCTGCCCTCCATTATGTATTATATGCCCATAAATAATATATTATTTATAATAATATATCATATAGTAATATAATATATATTAATATATAATAATAATAATGGGCAGATAATATCAAAATGGAGGGAGATAACAGTAAAGATCCAGAAAAATTATATAAAATAAAATAAAGCTTCTCACTAGCGCACACACACACACAGTACCTGATGTCACAGATTCAACATCTCAAACACAGTGCACCCCATAATACACTTTCTTTATAACACACACACTGCACCCCATGATACTTATTTTCAAACCATAATACATTCTCTCCGACACACACACAGTTCCCAATCTGACACAGTCTACATGGATGGGTTTGGGGGATCCAGATGGCAGATGAATCCTGATCTGGCATGGGGACAGTCAGTGTCTGGGGCACATAAGGCTTGCTCATTGCCACAGAAAACTCCATCCTTCCCCAAACATCCTACACTACTTCCATGTGAGCATTGTGGAAATGAAGAGGTTAACCTGTATGCATAGAGTGAATTTGTGTTTATATAAATATAGTTCTTGTGATCAGGCTCCTCAGCTATGGGACATACACCATCATGTGGGGAGTGTAGAAATTTTTCAGGGATGTAAATGCACATTATCAGGTAGTGTCATCCCAAAGGAAAAAAAGCCCCCAAAATTTTGCCTTTTATCTTTTACTGCTAAGAGCAGATCAGGGGTTATTCTATGGTTTTTATGAAGTCTGGGGGCCAGGTCTCCTAGTTTCATGATCCCTATTATTGAACTACTGTGTACAGGGTATTTTCTGTGCTTCTTTGAGGACATCATTTAATACACACACACAACTGCATCTCCTGAATAACACACACACACAACTGCATCTCCTGAATAACACACACACACACCTGCATCTCCCGAATAACACATATACACACACACACACACACACCTGCATCTGCTGAATAACACACACACACACACACACCTGCATCTCCTGAATAACACACACACACACACACACACACACACACTACTGCATCTCCTGAATAACACACAAACACACTCTACTGCATCTGCTGGAAAACACACACTACTGCATCTTTTGAATAACACACACATACACACACCAACACACACATCTGCATTTCCTGAATAACACACACACACACAAACTACTGCATCTCCTGCATAACACACACAATACTGCATCTCCTGAATAACACACACACTACTGCATCTCCTGAATAACACACACACATGCATCTCCTAAATAACACACACACTACTGCATCTCTTGAATAACAAACACACACACACACACACACTACTGCATCTCCTGAATAACACACAAACACACTCTAC
>WWET01004131.1:111719-129506 GCA_011038615.1 Limnodynastes dumerilii
CTCTGAATACGTGCCTAAATCATAATCTGGTGTTGAAATATAAAAACCTGGTAATAATAATAATAATAAATAGCTAAGTGTTAATCTTTATCTTAGAAGTTAGTCCCAGCAGCCAAAACTTCTACTTTGTGCTTTTGGAGAGGATAACCAAAAAGCGACCATACCATTGGCCAACATACCACTTTTTGACCATGTCTTGTGTCAATACCCCAAGAACACTATGTTCCATTTTCAACACAGGAGCTTCTGCTGTTATACCCATCATCATCAGACCATGCAGGTCACAGATGTGAGTTGTGGAATATTTGGCTGTCTACACACACACTTATCAGCTTATTTTGGGATGATTGTGCAGCACATGGAAAGGAACTCCAACAAAATGGTAGGAACACACTTTTGTCCTGTTGGAAGAATCCGACTACAGCTGTAAGATCCTAAAAGTTAGGGTGCCGCATGTTAGGCAGAGGCAGGGCCAGTGGAACACAGTAAGCGGGGTAAGTGAGGAAGGGGGGCGTTCCCCTCCGCCTGCTGTCCCCCACTGCAGTGGCGTCACAATGGGGGTGCGGACCGCACCGGGTGTAAAGTGTTTAAGGGTGATGGAGAGAGGAAGCTCCGTCACCGGTCCCCTGCCGGAACCTAGACCTAGATGGATGATTGACAGTGCATTGCACAGTGTGCACTGTCAGACTGACAGGGATGGAAGAGGTGCTGCAGAGAAGAGGCAGGTCTAGGACACTAACTCAGTCTCCAAGACCTGCCTCTCCTCCGCAGCACCTCCTCCCTCCCTCATAAATGACACTGGTGTGAACCCAAAGTAGCGCCAGCATCATTAATAAAGTAGAAAGCACGCACCGGGGAGGAGTGAAAGGCAAGCCACGATGGTGACTGGAGTAGAGACTGAGGTAAGTTAGTGCGTGTGTAACAAATCAAAACTGCTAGCACCAGCCCTGTGCATGGGTTTGTGTTATAATGTAATAGAAAGACAAAGCTTAAAATGGTTGAAGTAAAAGTAAAGAAAATCTCATGGACACTTCTGTGCTAGACTATTCATTCATGCTATTCTTGATGATATTTTGTTCTATTAATTTTTTTCTTTTCCTTATCTTTATAAAATCTGTTTACTTTGCTTTTGCGACCCCTGAACATCTTAATAGATCATTTTTGTGCTTTGAAACCACAATGATTGAGTCCCACAATAACTTATTTGACTTTACTACTGTTGAAAGCAATAGTGCATAACATGGTAACATGGAAATATCAGAGTTTAATAGAATAATATAGTAAGCTCAGAAAATTACTTTTCATCATAGACAAAAGTATCAGATTATTAGGCTAAATAGTATAAAAACAACATGGATTATCATTCATGCAATAATAATTTCATTATAATAATAGGTCTGGCATGAAATGTTGACAGTTGAGTAATATGTTGTATTTGTTTGTAACATCTGTTACCTTAATGTAATACAGGCAGTTTGTAAAAAAAGAAATCAGAAATGTAATAATATATATGTAATATTTATGTAATACTAACATAATACTCAACTGTCGACATTTTGCACTGTTGACAATTTGACCTGTCAACATTTTGACTGACGACATAACAATCGGCAATGGGTCTGGTTAAGGCAGTCAATGCTTCTAAGAGCTAAGTGATGTCTATAAAGCCAAAACAAAAAACCTTAACTTTTATTTTATATGAAAAACCACAGAATTGATAGTAGTAAGAACCGCTAAGTTTGAATGTCACTAAGGCCCAGATCCAGACTTACAAACGATTGTGAATGTATGTATGTGTGCGTTCATAAGCAGGTAAAAACTGTGTTGTGCACATGCACATGACAAGAAGCTTATTCTCGTAAATAATTAGGATCGCTCTTCAGGTTCATATTTTTTATGTTACATCTTTTTAATATAGTGGGTTGGAAATGGGCATTGGGTAAATGAGCTGTAAAGGGCGTGTGAGCTTACTGACAACTGATCCCCGGTTATGTTGTGTGTGCATATTCAGCCTTTGCGAACTAGGGGGCTGATTCAGAGATGCGATTGCGAAAAGATCGCAAATATACGCATCTAATGTTAAGATCCTAGCAGGTTCCAGCCCACTGCATAAAGAGTCACTCCCCTTGCAAACAGCGGTGGATCTTAAACTTAGACCACCATTGACTAGCCCTAACTCTACGCTGTCATTTGGGATCTTAAGTGACGTAGTAGCGTTCATTTAAGATCCTAAGTGTCAGCCCGCGCCCACTTTCCCTCATTTCCCTGCCTCCCCCCGCCCATTTCCATGCACATCCTTAAGATCTTAAAGATTCGCTGCACTTAAGATCTTAAGTGCTTGCGTGCGATTCAAACTTACGCTCTTAGCGAATTTACGCTCCTAACCGCTACGTAGACGGCGTTGCACTAATACTACGCATGCGCAGTTTTGCGAATTTTCTAGGATCTTAAATATACGCTCCTAAGTGCCGTGGAAATCGTATCTCTGAATCAGGCCCCAGAAACTTAAGGAAGGGTTTTGTAAACGTAAAGACCATTTCAACAGCTAATGTATGTTAATGTGCTTTTTTTGTAAGTTTAGCACACACACTATACACACCATTTTGCCAGGCCAATTACTAACATACCTGCAATTTGATTAAATAATTAATGTTACCTGTGTGTGATGGCTTTTAAATTTCAGCAGCAATGTGTTGTGTCCCTTTCAGTTTTAGATCTGTATCATTTAGCATTATTGTTGCAGCAAATGTTTTAGCCAAGTGTTATTGAAACCAAATACTATATGTGTTGTAAATGTAATATTTGCATTATAACTTACAAACTTTTCTTTTATGTAAACAAGATCATTGGGGGTAGATCCAGAACTACGTTTGCCGTACGTTTATTCGCATAGCGTATTTTCGTGCGCATAAAATTCGCATAGCGTATTTTCGTGCGCATAAATTCGTTACACTCCCCTCGGCACACCCCTTGAACGAACGTATTTTGTGAAGATACGCTTTTCAAACCCTACCTTAACTTTTTCCAATGTAACCACAGTCATACGCACATGTACGTATGGGCTAGACAAATTTACGCAGTTAAGCACGCCCATACTGTACACTTTAAATACAACACCCCCGTCTACTTCACGTATTTCAGACGTATTTTGGACTCACGTAAAATTGGCACGCCCACACGTAAGTATTTACGTGACACATACGTGAATGGGCCATACGTTCACAATTACGCTACGTTAATGTGCGTATTTTCTATGGTGCGCATGCGCAGTACATACAAAACAGCGATTTTACGTCTCCGCCACGCGTAAATTCGCTCCGAAGCGTTGTTCTGGATCAGGCCCATTATCCCTTGTAATTTATCAAAAGAAATTGTGTTTTTTTTATAGTTTGTTAAAAAAAAACAAATAATTTAGTTATAAAATAATAAGTTTTCAAGAACAAAAAATCTTCAAGAATACATTTTTTAAAGGGAAAACTACATAATCTAATAAGGTAATTATATTTTTAAGAATTTTTGCAAATATGTGCTATTTAAAAATATTAAGCATACCAAATTCATTATTTAGCTATTTTGTTTATTTTATATGACAATAAGCTAACATATAAAGTATTTGTGAATAATACACACACAAAAATAAATAAATAAATAAATAAAAACAATTATATTAACAATTTAAGTCCACCTCTATGACCAGAGCTGCCACCCCTTTTCCCCCTTCTTTGTGATTTTGGCTTACATGTTGGTTGTATATTTGTGTTTTGTTCTTTTTGTGGTTGTTTAATGTTCTCAGCAAGAATTGATGTTTTTGTTTCCTGCTTGCTTGTACTGGATACAGACATTTGGCATTGTTGGCATTGGTGATGCTGCCTCCCATATATTTTGTGCCACAGTTGGTACACTGAGAAAAGATGTCAGGCTTGTTGAGATATTTTCCATGTGTTTTTCTACTACTTGATGATGTTGAGTCATCTCAGTGTTGTTTTCTGAAAGGTGGTCCATTTGTTTCTGAATCAACATGTTGTTTGTGTCCAGCTTTCAATGTAATTTCATTATTATTTTTTTACTCCACTGGCTGCTGTTGGGTTCTGCTTCTATATTTTCAATTATATTTTCAGCATCACAGACAGTTTTCCTCAACATCTTTTTCATTATAAAGTACAGGATCCTCCATTAGTGGTGTATCATTTGTAATATAATGAAACATGTTTTAGTGATTTTTTTATTTTTAACAAAAAATACTCCAATTATCTGATAATAATTCCATGTTATTCCAATTCCTATATATTCTACAATATTTAAGTGTATATTTTTGAAAAATATCAGTTAACACACTTTTAAATATACATTTTTTTATGTTTTAAACATACTTAAATGTATTCAATACTCACCATTAGACAGTTGGGTCTCATTATCAGACACAGGATTCAGGAGTCTTTCTGGGGGATCATCCATTGTGCCTTGATTTCCAACTCCTATGATCTTAGCTTCTGACACAGCCCTAAGGTCCAGTTCTTCTATGTCCATTAATGAAAGAGATTCAGGCATAGGGCCTGCCCCACTCTTTTTGGAATGTGTAGCCCTATCAGACTTTTTTCTCTTTAGACCTGTTCTAATGTCATACCATCTACGAACTAATGAAAGAATGTTTTTAAAAATGAAAAATTTAAAATATGGAATCCTTTACTAGCAATATAATGTTTTTAAATATTACATTAATTATGTATGTATTCCTTCATATTAATATACTTGTTTGAGTCATAAATCATCTAACGATTTAAGAAAACATTCAGAGTTTAGAATGAAGCATACCTAAAAGTTAAACATATGTTATAATTAAAAAATGTAGAATTTTTTATAGAACATGTACTGTTCTATACATTGATTCTGAATTGTGCTCACAAGAAAATGTCATAAATGAACTTTGTATAGATTTACAAATTCCAGCACGCAAGTTCCCAGCCACTTCACCATCAGATGTATATAAATTATTCCATGAATTGAGTAACCCAAAAACTAACATCAGGAGCAGAAAATTTTGATTGTGGTTTTTACCTTTGAGACCCAGGTTTAATAATGCACGAATAATACTTTGTACTTGTGTGTATTTATGCGTGTATGTTGATTGTAGGAGGTGCCTAATTTGCTAATTACTAAGTGTGGTTCAGCCAATGAATTTGATAAACATTTAAGTGACAACACCATTAGCCTATGGTATGTTCAATTCATCTATTAAATAATTTGTGTGCTTTCCTTGTAGGCGGGCTTTGCGAACGACCAATTGTGTGCGTTCCTTATAGGCGGGCTTAGCGAACAACCAATTGTGTGCTTTCTTTGTAGGGGGGTTAGTGAACAACCAATTAAGTGCATTCCTTGGAGGCAGGCCTAGAGAACAACCAATTGTGTGCTTTCCTTGTAGGTGAGCTTAACGAACAATCAATTGTCTGCGTTCCTTGTTTGGTGTTTGTAGGTGCAGTCTTTAGCCATTACATTAATGTTAGAATGGCTGGTCCATGGGCAAACACCTTCTCCCATAGAGAACTTAGTGTCTGACATGGACTCTTTTAATCCCAATGAGCCCAGAAGTAACGCCCAAATTAGAAGGGCATATCAGAATGTGATTGATCGCATTCAAAGGCACCTCAAAATTGATCGTAGGGTGGACCAGCTCCAAAGGCGCTGATCAGATATTAGAAGGAGGCAGCCTGATAGAATTACCTCAAACCCATGATGTCTCCTCTTCTGAAAGGCCATCTGCTCGTCAAGCTCCAAATGTGTCAAGCAATATCCAGGAAGAACATGGTAAAGGAGGAGCACTTAAGTATCATAATTTGTAATATTTTAACATTTATTCTTAAAATGAACAAGAGTTGACACATTTTAATTTTTATTGAATTTTTTATTTTTAAAAGACTGTTTAGCCATCCCCTGTATCCTGTCCTGTTGAATATAACAAACAGCATCAACATACTTGTTTGCACAGATGATAACATTTTTAGAAGTCATATTGCAAAGCCAATCAATGCCTTAATGTTATTTTTTGAATTTATTATTAAAAAGCTTGTTGGACTTCCGGTTCCGGCAGGCATGTGAGAGGCCGCCGTGACACTGTGCTCTGCCTGTCCTATCTAAACATTGGCAGCATATTTGGCTACTACAGCACCTGGGAATGGGACAAAGACAGCAGGGCTCACCTGCAGACTGAGGCACCCGATGGACAGATATTTGAAGTCCACAATGCCCCCTAAGACACAGCGCACAAGGCAGGACGGACAGTGATTCGGTTCCAAGATGGCTTCGGCAGCAGCGGCGTCTGAGGAGCCTCTGGGGAAAAAAAGACCCTTAACGCCTTCAAGCTCCCCACCACCTTCTCCTACTTGTGCAAGACTCCTTCCAAAAATACAAGGTACCTCTAGTGGGGCTGGCAAACAAAGCTCACAAGCTTCCCCTGCTTGGATGGTTTCCCACAGCTCACAGACTCTTATTTTTGATACTGATACAAACAATAAAAGTACACACAATCTACCTAGTAAGTCAAGTATCCAAAATTCACAAACCATCTCTAGCTGTACAAATTCCCAAGCTGCACAAACACCTTTTTACCAAGTGGTGGTAAAAGCGATTACTGACACTATGACCCCTTTGTTGTCAAACCAAATGCAGTTATTTCCAACTGCGGTGCAGGAGCTCAAAGAGCAAATGCTGCACATAAACCACAAAGTGCTTGAAGTGGAGCAAAGAGTAGGGGAAATGTTTGAGGATGTCTCTGTGTTGAAGAAAAGGTCAAATACTTTAAATAAAGATCAAGAGCAGTTGTGGTATAAACTGAACGACCTTGAAAATCGTTCAAGGCGGAACAACTTAAGAGTAATATGCCTACCTGAAACGCTCCAAGGTTTTGCACTAACTGATTTCCTCACTAATACTCTGCCTGCCCTTCTGGATGTAAAGGATCAGTGTAAAGACATGGTGGTGGAGAGAGCACATTGATTGGGACCCCCTAGAGATATTTCAGGCACAAGGCCGCGCCCTGTAATTTTCCGGGTGCTCAACTTTCTGCACTAATCTGTTAATGATATCATATAGGAAGGAGTCAAGCTAAGGTTTTTTCAGGACTATTCGGCAGAGGTGACAAAAGCTCATAAAGAATTTGTTCCAATTTGTTCTGGATTAGCGAAGTCAGGAAGGAAATTTGCCCTGATGTACCCGGCACGGTTGCAAATTTACAAAGGGAAAGAATATAAAGATTTTCCAACACCGGCTGAAACTCAAAGATTCCTGGACATGGAAAATAAAGGCACACATGATTCTGCCTCGGCAGCTCTAGGGGACTAAAGAACTGCTACTTTAATTGAATTGGCTTCAGTGGATAGTATGTTTTGTCTTTTTGGAGTACTGTCACTGCGTTTGTTGGACATTCATCTATCGCTAATTGAACAAATTCCCACCCTGGTGCTTTAATGGAAGAAGGAGATGGACATTTGGCGTAAGCACACTCAGAATTTGTTGTACTTTTTCTTGTTTCGGTGACTGTGGAGGAAGTCCTTATATTACCTTAGGGTAGGAGATGGAAGATTATTCCATTCTCTATTGTTTGTTTGCTTTAGGTGCTTTCAAAAATAAGTGGAAGCACAAGGGTCACGTTGTTATACAGGTTAGGATTTACTGTTTTACATATGATGTTGCTTTGTGTATGCGTTCTGTGTTGTTGGCTCCACTCCACTGTCCCCGCTCCATTTGTGGTACTACTCTTGAGGTTATTGTATATTGTAATCAAAATAGTCTAAGTGTCATCTTAAGATCTTTACTTTTAATATGTTTATGAGGATAAGGTATGCTGGTATTAATCATTTGTGCAGGCTAGGAGAATATGGCTAACTTAAAAATTGCAACATGGAACGTAGGTGGTATAAATTCCCTGATTAAAAGGAAGCGTCTTTTAGTCTACATTAAAAGGCTGGAATTGGATATAGTTCTCTTCAGGAGACTCACCTGATAGACAAAGAAATGAATAAATTAAATAGCAGGAGGTATAGAGTGCTGGGTGCAGCGCCTTTTAATTCTAGATCTAGGGGTGTTGCAATATTAGTTAATAAAAATCTTCAAAGTGAAATTCATGCTCAACAGTTTGACAAGGAGGGTCATTATATGATAATTGATGTTCTCATTTAATGGGCAGAGATGTGTTCTCTGCAATCTGTACGCTCCAAATATATATAATAGGTCTTTTTTAGTTCTTTGTTGGCTAAGCTGTGTATATACATGGATGGTCATTTAATAGTGGGAGGAGATTTTAACCTCATTGCAGCCCACCTTTTAGATAGGCAACACTCAACGAATTTTGTTAGAAAACTACCTAAACTGGGGAATATGCAGTTTTCCAGAAAACTACATTTAGTGGACATATGGAGAATCAGGCACCCTTCAGATAAAGCTTTTACATGTCTTTCAGCGGCTTATAAAACTTTCTCACACTTAGATTATATGTTAATTTCTGAATCCCTACTACCTAGAGTGTTGAAGGTTGAGATTGAGCCAATTACTATTTCTGACCATTCGATAGTTTGGTTTCAGTTAGATGAAACCAATATAGGGAAATCAAGCGGGTTGTGGAGGTTTCCAACATATCTCCCCAACTCTATAAAGTTCCGGGATATGTTAAAGGCTTCTTGGGCAACTTTTAAAAATTCTAATATGGAGCATACTGACAACCAACAATTACTATGGCAAACATTCAAAGCAGTAGCTAGAGGCAATATTATCTCTTTAGTTTCAAAATATTGTAAGGCTACAGTAGAAGAATTTAATAAAGCCAGGGAGGAACTGACTGTGGCATATCATACATATGTGTCCCAACCTTCGTCATTTCTCCTCCATATATAATGGGAAAAAAGTACTTTTTGAAGGAGTATTGGGGAAAATGGCGGATAGGTCTAGTACCCAGAGTAAATTCCAATTTTATAAGTGGGGAAACAAGATGGGTAGATTACTCTCTAGTCTACTACAGGGAGATCGTATGCCCACATATATAGCCAAATTGCGGTACAATCAAGGGACATATCAGCATGGCAGCCCAGAAATTCTAGAAGTATTAAGAAGTTTTTATGAGCAGCTATATAGTCAAGATCACATTGATTTAACTGCAAGGGAAACACTACCACAAATTTCTGATGCGCAAGCCCAATCCTTAATTACCCCAATTTCTTTGCAAGAGTTGCAATCAACAATAAAATTGTTGAAAGCCTCAAAGGCTCAGGGACCTGATGGTTTTGGAGGAGAATTCTACAAAATTCTGGCCCCTGATATAGGAGAGTTGCTGCAAAGTACCTTTAATTCTATGCTTACCCAAAACAATATCCTATTGTATTTTAATGCAGCAGTGATTAAGTTGTTGCCAAAGCCTGGAAGGGATCCGACGTTACCTGCATCATATAGGCCCATATCTCTCTTGAATACTATAAAATTCTGACAAAAATCTTTTCAGAAAGACTCAAAGTTATCTTACCTTCTGTAATCCATAACAACCAAACAGGGTTCATCTGGGGTCGACACTCTGTGACTAAAATTCGCAAAGTGCTGACTATTGTCCAACAGGCTGAAATGTATAAAAATTGTCATACGCAGATAATTTTATCATTGTATGCAGAAAAGGCCTTTGACCTGGTTACCTGGGATCATTTGAGGCAGTCTTTGTTTAAATTTGGCTTTCCACAGAAATGTATCTCTTTTATAAGTTTAATTTATACTGATCCCTATACCCAGGTCCCGGGTAACAGCTAATTTCTAATCATTTCTTTATACAACGGGGAACTAGGCAAGGATGCCCCTTGTCTCCCTTGTTGTTTGCATTAGCTTTAGAACCATTGGCAGTGGCATTTGAGGCAGTCTTTGTTTAAATTTGGCTTTCCACAGAAATTTATCTCTTTTATAAGTTTAATTTATACTGATCCCTATACCCAGGTCCCGGGTAACAGCTAATTTCTAATCATTTCTTTATACAATGGGGAACTAGGCAAGGATGCCCCTTGTCTCCCTTGTTGTTCGCATTAGCTTTAGAACCATTGGCAGTGGCATTGCGTAACCTTAAAAAGTATCGGGGATTAGAGTCAATAATATTGAATTAAAATTTGCCATGTTCACCGACGACATGTTGTTGTTTACTTCAGACCCCTTTTAGTCTATCCCAGCTATACTAAATCTCATTTCTCAATTTAGTTTATTTGCAGGATTTAGGGTTAATTTGTCTAAGTCAGAAGCAATGATTCTAGCTAATACCAAAGACCAGGATTCTGCATCTCTTGTTTCTCAACATTTTAAGGTATCAGGGTCTCAGTTTAAATATTTAGGAGTGCAGATATTGACAACAATTATAAGCCTCTATAAAGCAAACTATTCCAGTGTCCTCAAGATTATTACAAACTTAATTCACCATCGGATGACCCTGCCTTTGTCGCTGCTGGGAAGAAATGCAGTATTGAAAGGTGTTATCTTTCCGAAATTGACATACCTCGTTCAAATGCTGACTATTACCGGATTCCGATGTTGCTTGTTGTATGAAACAATTTACAAAATTCTTATGGGCTAATAAAAAACCAAGAATTCTTAGAGCAATGCTTCAACTGACCAGGCGAGAAGGTGGCATTAGGTTTCCAGACATACAATCTTTTATAGCAGGAGCTCATTTTCGCTATATAACAGATTGGCTAATTAACTGTCTTTACCAATTTAGCTTTAAAACAATCATTAGTTTGTCCATATTCTCTTGGTGCTTTGCTTCATACATCTAGCAAATGTATCCCTGAGCAGATGAAGGATAATGCCTTATTTAAAGATACATACAAAATCTGGGTAAGGGCGCATAGCGCCATGAAAGAGGATCATACAATATACCAGATATAATTCAATATGGGGAAACTTAAATTTTACACCCAGTCTTGAAAATGTGCAATATCTAATCTGGAGGGACAAGGGTATTAGAGCAATATGCGATGTATTTGATCCTGGGGGACAAATATACAGTTTTGAGAAGCTTAGAGAGAAATTTGGAATCTCAAACCAACAGTTTTTTTTATGTATCTGCAATTGAGACATTATGCCCATCATACTATGACATATCTAATGTCTGCTCCTAGTCAGATTGATATGTTACCTACATATCTTCATACACATGTATTTCGTGTTCGGTATGTTTATGATTTAATACTCCCTGCCAAGTTTGACAAGATCTGGGCAAAACCCTTGGCAGCATGGGCAAAAGATATGCCAGACTTGGTGCTCCCAGATGAGCCATTGAAATATTATAACGCTACTATGAAGGCCTTGAGCTGCACACAGTTGCAAGAGATACATTTTAAGACATTTAATCGTGTATATATATCTCAGGCACAAAGGAAGCACATGGTAGCTGAGGAATCTGGTCAATGTTTAAAGTGTCATATGCACAATGCAGCATTTTTCCATGATTTTTGGGAGTGTAGAAAAATGAGAAAATTTTGGAATAAAATCCTGGTATTTATAAACTCCATTTTAGATCTACACTTACTCAAAAGTTATTTTGCATTATTATGGGCACAATTTACGGATTGGATGGATTTTCCTAAAGTTAGGGAGAATATTCCTCTGCTATCAGTAACCATAGTTACCATAGCGAAGAGAGTGATATTACAAAATTGGGTTAAATCCTCACCACTCTTCTTATATATGGTCAAAAACATATTGTTAGATCTCATATATATGGATAGAAGAGCAACACTTCCTGACATAGAATCAGGAGTATCTCGCTTTTATAGGAAATGGGCGTATTATTATCTTGAATCTCTCTCCCCAGATCAACGCACTAATATTATGTAAATTTTTGAATTTTGCTTCTTAGAAATCTGAGCACTTAGATTGTGTGTCTGTTTAGTGTGGGGTGGAGCTAGTGGAGCGGGGTCCTCTTTAGTTACTTATAGTTTGTAAGTTATTATAAGTATATTTGGCTTATGTTATTACTAAATTGTCTACAGTTACTTATCAAGGGATAGGTTAGTCCAATTAAAATACGGCTGTAATTCTATAACTGCATGGTAGGCATTGGAAAAATAATAGATCAATAGCAGTGATATACCCTGCCATATCATATTTGTTATACTTTTTTGATGTATTATACTGTAGCCAATACTGTAACTGTATAATTTGTGTCAAGCAAATTGTATTTATAAGCTGTATTGTTCTTAAAATTGTGCACATACGAACCTCGATACAATGTAAATTAAGGTTACAATTATCCAAAAAAATGATAATGTACATTTATAATCATTAAATAGTAATAATAATTTTTAGTTGTTACAAATACAATCTTCATTTATAGACAATCTTTAAAGTAAACTGTACTTTGTACACATAACTGAATTTCAAGTATTTTGACATTCTTAGATTAGAAATTTAAATAGCAACATGGGGGTACATCCAGAGCTAGGTACGACAGTGAATTTACATAAGTCATTTGCGTAAACTCACTGTCAGGGAACATCTGCACATGCACACGACAAATGTTCCCTAACCATCAGTACTATCGTACATAACGAAGTTACGTATGATAGGACATATGGGAAAGGGACAGAGCCTTCCCTTATGATAGCCATTTAAATGAAGGCTATGAGGTGGGGGAAGCCCAGTTACGACTACAGCCGCAGACCTAGAATTACTACTGAGAGTGGGGAGTGCAGGGAGCGTGCACTCCCCACTCTGCAATCATAGTTATGGACCCTCGCATGCACATAATGTGTGCATGGGTCTGGATCAGCCCCATGTACACCAAATATATTTAAAACCACATTATAATGTATATATTTAAAATAGAACATTTTATTTAAACATAAACAAAAACATATATTTTTCAAAAAAAATTATACATTAATGTTTACAAAATATTTATAATAAAAAAATATTTAAAGAACAAACATAAGATTTTTTAAGGGAACAATCACAAATAACACACATAATAGTTAAGTCATAATTAATTAGGTATGTATATTGGGCTAATAAAATAATTACAAGATGACATTTTGACGTAAGTTTGGATCTTGAGTAAATTTAGATAAATACGCATGCAATATCCACACAAGCCTGTACCATCTGTAACATACATAATAAAGTACATTCGTATGACCTTGTTAAAAGTTTTATGAAATGAAGGTGTGGCTTATGTTTTTTGTGTTTTGCGTTTTTTGGATTGTGCGTACTTTATTTTACAGTTACGCATACTTTGTAACTTACTACATATACACGCTACCTAACTTAAATCTGGATCTGGGCCTTAAAGTTATACTGATGTTTATAACTTGTCAGCTGTTTCTTATACAGTCTGATATATGACTGAATACAATCATATTTGATGTGAGATATTAAAGGAATAGCATTTTTATTGTTAGTAGACATATATCTGCAATAGTGCTCTTTTGTTTTAATATAGTATTATTGTTGGTGGGGGCTGGGACCTTTAGAGTAGCTGTGCTTGATAAATATTTCTGTTGTGATGATTATATATTTATCTTTAATGCCTACACTAGCTTTTGATATATGATTTATAAAGTACCAGCCAGTATCTGCCAGCTTGATGCTGTCCCTCTTCCTGGCTGGCATATCCTCCTTGTGTGCAGAGTGCCTTTGGCCCCTTCTCCTTTCAACCCTGTAGCAGCTCCATTCATGGTATTTACACTACTGAATAAAGAGGATGAATTATTATATAATTCTTGTAACTGTTTGCTTTTTTTTCACACTCTGTAGAAGTTGGCATACTCTTTTCATATACATTAACTGTATGTGTACTATTTTCTGACATTACAGATTACTCTAATCTGACATTTAAAATACAAAAAGTGTTTGTGCCCTGCCAACAGTAGTCCCTTGCCTTAGTTTTTCAAACTAATCTAATCTTCACAATTTAATTTCTTTTATCTTATCCAATTTTTATTATGTGAGCTGCTTTGACTGTTTTATTTGTTTTGCTTGCAAATGTCTGATGTGTATTGCTGATGGAAACATGTAATTGACTCTTATATCAACAATGTGAGCAGATGTTACAGGAAATTTCCTTAATTGCATAGTACAAGAATCAAACAACAGCATATCAAAAGAAGAACACATCTATAAAATGTAATTTAACCAAGGTGATGTATTTACCCAAAGCTGCTCTTAATAAAACCCCTTTCACATCAGAACCAAATACCTGGGTTTATGGCCAAAAACCCGGGTATTTGATGGTGATGTGAAACCTTCCTTTTTCGGCGAGATTCAGACCCAGGAAAAAAAGAAGGGTTTTACCCTGGTCTGACATGGGAATCCTTGTGTGAATTCTTTCAATTGTAAGTTTTGTTTTAAAATCTCAATAATGTATTTTCATACTGTCTTCAGACCCACAAAGGACAGTATTTTTAATAGGAATAAAATGTCCATTGGAAAAAGTCAGAAATTAAATTGTCACATTGCCCATCAATACTAATATGCTTTTTTTCTCTTGTTTCTCTTTTATAATATTGTCCTTTATCTGCACATGAAGAACCAGGTCCATCTCCAGCTTTGCAGCAGATTGGTAAGTAAAAACTTTGTTTTTTGTTTTTTTAATAAATGGTATGCTTACGTGAATTTAATACAAATCAATACAATTAATGCAACATGCCCGGTTGGCTCGATACATTTCAGTCAAATTTCTATTTACAACTATCCTATCTCCACATTTCCACAAAAATTCAAGCAATTTGACATTATATTGCAGGATTCCTATAACATTTGGTACAATCAATACACATATTATATAAGACCCGATTGGTCTGATAAACTCTAGTCACATTTCAATTTCTATACATCCTGTATCCAGCATAAACAAACAAACAAAATGAAAAAAAAAACCAAAAAACAAATTACAAACAATTCTTAGTATATGCATCACTATATAGCTATATATTAATGTTATGACATATACCCCTTTTTTTATATTATACAGCTCAGTAATGTCTACCCCCAATTAAAGACAAGCTATATAAATCCATTACTTAACTATACAAATCTTAATCAATTGGTTTTATAATTTACCATACTCATTTAAACTGACCTATCCCTATGACTAAACCAATCTGTGGATTCAAATATTTCCAATATATGATTCTTTAGTTGTCTCAGGAAGTTGTTCTAAACAGATACCCCATTTCTTATAAAACCTAATTATTCCCATTTCCACATCAGGAAGCGTAGCCCTTCTTTCCATACATATTATTTTTAGAAGCATAGTTTTAACAGATCCTGAGAAAGAGGAACTTTCTAGCTATGGTGACAATTACAGTTAAGAATGGTATAACATCCTTAACCCTGGGGATCCCAATCCAATTTTCACAATTTGCTCATAGAGGGGCTTGAAAATACTGGGGGAGATTAAAACCCAATAAGGAATTAATAAACATCATAATTTTCCCCCATAATGTTCGTATTTTACCACATTCACCAAAATTATGTAACAAAGTAGCCCTAGTTGCTTGGCATTTAAGGCAATGCCCTGTGATTTCTTAAAATTAACCTTATACCCAGAAAGGGCATGAAACTGTTGTATAACTTTTAAAATCACTGGAATAGATTGTTGTGGCTGAGAGACTAAAAGAAGCATGTCATCCGCAAACATAGCTCATTTTGATTCAATGGACCATATTCACGGTTCCGGGAGAGTTAAGTGCGGACAGATCCGCACCTAACTCACCCGTCCTGCCCCTATCCCGCCCCCTCTTTTTAGGTACCTTATGGCACTTACGAGTACCATGGGGCTATCTTAACTATCCGTGCAATGTCCGCACGGACATTGCCTCTCCCCGGCTCCCCCCTTGCCCTCCTCAGCTAATCTAAATCCCTCCCACTTCTGCCTAATCCCTACCCGAGGCGGCATTCTTCCGCCTCTTTCTACTTAAAATACTATGTGCAGACTGCATTGAGGATCTACGTACCAAACTGGTACGTAAATTGCGTAAAGGACCTACTACGCATGCGTCTGCTTCTTAAGTGTGAATTTGGGCTAATCTTATTTACTTTAATCCCTTTAAAGCCAGTAGTAACAGGGGACAACACTGAATTTGAATTCCCTCTGAATTTGAAAAATTCCTGACATAAACCCATTCACCAACCCCTGTGTATATGGATTAACATCTAAAGATCTCAAAACATTGACAAACTGAAATGGAAAACCAAAGCGACGTGAAGATTTTGAAAAATGGTCCCAAGTAACTAAATCAAATGCTTTTTTAACATCAAGTGACAAAATCAGACAAGAGTCAGAAAGATTTTCTTGCTCAGTTTGCTGGATGAGTGTACAGTAAGTACCTTCATAATATTTGTTACTGAATGTCTTTCCATAATAAAGCTAGTTTGATCCATGTGGATAATCTTTGACAATATGACTTTTAGTCTCTCAGCCAAAATCTTAGTAAATATCTTATAGTCTTAATTTAGCAACAGTATACTGTAGGTCTATGCAAAACTGTGAGATTAGGGTCCCTACCCTTTTTAGGCAGTACTTTAATTATTGCTGCATTGAAATAGATGGGGACACATTTTTTTGGACAGTATGGGCCGTATGCAGAGCTTAAAGACCGTGTATATGCAATCTACGTTGCAAGAAGTAATGTTGATTACGTTACAAAATTACTGCGCATGCGCAGTAGCACTTTTCTCAAAACTCCGGCCGCAAATGCAATGCGAATGCAGCTCTGCATACGGCCCTATATGATTAAAAAAATAGAAATTTCATCCACCAAGATTTTATAGAAATCCTCACTGAATCTGTCTGGACCAGGAGCCTTCGTTTTAGATGTTTAATTGTTACCTGGACCTAATAAGATAAATATTTTTTTCTGCCTGTTCTCTTGCAATCTGAGGTGAGTGGAGCCTAAGCTTTGCTTAGCTATACTATCAATAGGATCCTGACTATAGAGCTCCTGATAATAGTCTTTTAAAATATTTAACTATTTATGTGGTTTGATACACTAACGAGCCCTCTTTATTCCTCAAGGGAGTAATAAAAGTGGCTTTTTTTCACCCCAACAAAATTAGACAAAAGACATCCTGGCCTATTCCTCTATTTAAAAAATGTAAAGTTTTTATGCGCTATAACCATCAGCTAGTCGATTCAAAACTTCCTCAAAGTGTGTTTTATGCATCAAATATGTTTGAGAATGAAGTTCAATGGGGTTAGATAAATATAAATTATCAGGGCCGTCTTAACAGAATTGTAGGCCCTGGGCAAAGCAATGCACAGGGGCCCCTACCCACTCATTCACAGGAATAAAAATGTCCCCCAATATTCCCAAATCATGTAACTCCAGCCAACCATCATGTCTCTCTAGCTCCCAGTATCCTTATGTGTCTCCAGCCCCCCAGTATTCACAAATCATGTCACTCCAGCCCCCCATCACGTGTCTCCAGACCCCCAGTTCACCATCATGTCTCTCCAGCCCACCACCATGTGTCTCCAGTGCCTCAAATCTCCATTATGTATTTCCAGCCCCCAGTATTGCACAACATATCTCTCCAGCTCCCCAGTTCCATAGCATGTCTCTCCAGATCCCCATTATGTCTTTCCAGACCCCAGTATTCCACAGCATGTCCTTCCAGCTCCCCATCATGCCTCACCAGCCCTAACCAGCCCCCCTCCAGTTCCATATATTTCTCCAGCTCCCCATTATGTCTTTCCAGCACCCCAGTATTCCACAGCATATCCCTCCAGTTCCCCATCATGTCTTTCCAGCCCCCCAGTATTCCACAGCATGT
>WWET01004131.1:130689-141777 GCA_011038615.1 Limnodynastes dumerilii
TATATAAAATTAAAAATTAAATAATTAAATAATTAAAAATTCATTACTATGTTCTGATATGAGTTTAATTCAGTTTAGTCTTTTTCTAATTTTTAAATATTTGCCTATTTTGTCATTTAATCATTAATTGTAATAAATATTAATATGGATGTAGTGTATATATGTGATATATAAATGAGTGCAACCTACTGTCTGTCTCCAGTCACACTTTCGCCCTCTGTATCAATACACCCTCCCCCCTTTCCCTCTATATCTATATTATAGTTATAATACCTTCTTATTCCTATGTGCAGTCTTTTTCCTTACCTGACTCTGAAGCCAGATCCTCTCCCCCTCTCACAGACCAGCAGCTGCAGTCTTCCATGATCAAGCAGCCTGCCCTGCACTGTGTACCATGTGACCGCAGCATGGTCACATGGTACACTCAGCTTCCTGTGAGGAGCCCAGTGCACTACTGGGAAGTCACAGGCTCCGTGTTGGAGCTCAGAGCCAGGGTATTAGCCCCAGCCTGAGCTCCTTTATGGCAGGATCTATTCAGTTGGTGCTGCATTAGTTAATCAAAGAGGGTGTGGAGGCTCCATCAACCCCCTTCATGCCCCCCCCTGTGATGCCACTAGCTGAAGGGCCCTTTGATGTGTGGGACCCTTGGGCACTAGCCCAAACTGCCCAGTGGAAAAGACGGCCCTGTACATTATAAGATTCTGTCAATCTCATTTGTGCATTAAAAAAAAGATCACGTTAATACTTTGTCATAGATGAAATTATAGATACCCTCGCAACAACCTTAAAAGTTTGCCATAATAATTGTGGATTATCTATATGTTCCTTATTATCCAATAAAAACATACTCCAAGGGCCAGATTTACTAAGCTACGGGTTTGGAAAAGTGGAGTTGTTGCCCATAGCAACCAATCGGATTTTAGCTGACATCTTCTAGTATGTAATAGGAAAGTGAGAGCTAGAATCTGATTGGTTGCTATGGGCAACATCTCCACTTTTCCTTTCCTGCAGCTTAGTAAATCTGGCCCCAAGTGGTTTTCAACATATCTCTAAAGCAAAGGGAGTTTGATAAATAGGCAGGAAAATGCCACTGTTTACTACCAAGTCTCATTATACCCATATCCATCTGTAACCATGTAACTACATGAACTGATATCACTATTGGCTTCAATCAGGGCCGGATTACCCGCTAGGCATCCTAGGCGCGTGCCTAGGGCCTGGCAGGCCCCTAGGGCACATAATCTGGCACTGGTTAAGCCTTACACTTGCCATGGCGCCGCAAGTGTAGAAGGCCCGTTTTCCAGGAGTTCATTCAATGACGCACCGGCACCTGCCCCATCTGTATTCATTTAAGTCAGACTGAGCTCAGAGTTGAGCTCAGGCTGAGCTCAGAGTTGAGCTCAGGCTGAGCTCAGAGTTGAGCTGGCTGAGGGAGAGAGCAGGAGCAGCGGAAGACAGGTAAGCATATTTAACTTAATCAATATCATACAATAAGTCTTATGTGTGAAATCAAATAGGATAGAAAAAATGTTGATAACAGTATAGACCATCTCCTCTATTTTCTCTTGGAGGGCCGTATTCAGATCTAATAATGGCAGGACACTTACGCACGCAAGGTGCGTAAGTGTCCCGCCTTCATTGGAGGGTGCATGCGCCCTCCAGATGTTACGCTAGGGTTACTATAGAGGGGAGTGACAGGGGGTGTGCACTCCCCTCTGTCTCGCGTGATTTCAGACCCCTGCACGCACGGAAAGCATACGGGGGTCTGAATCCGGTCCGGAATGCTTACTAGCATAACACAGTCCCTGTTGGATATATATTGTTTGGTCACTATCTGATTTTACACATAATGTTTATTGTATGATATTGAAAATGTTATCTTCAATAATATATATATTATTGTTTAATGAAAAAAATGGAGTAGTTTTTAAAGTGACTAAAAAAAACAAAACAAAAAAGTCTGAACGTTTTCTATAAAAATATACAACTGTGCAATTAATTCATTGTGGGGCCCATGCCAGCATCTTGCCTAGGGCCTCATAAAGTCTTAATCCGGCTCTAGCTTCAAAACCATCTTAGACACCATTGATACCAATAACTTTGAAACCAATAGATAAACAATTCTTGATAATGACCGAATGCTGCTGACAAACATGAATACTCTCTATCTAAAGGATGTCTAACCTTCCATCTATTTGCTAACTGTAAACTATTCGCAAACTGGGACACCCCAAATTTATACACACAAAATCGAAGTTGCTCAGTCAATTTAATGTTCAAGTTAATGCAAACAGGTGCATGAAAGGCAGGGGTAATCTGCTAGCCACAGAAGCATATACGCAATCTGCATAACAAATCGATACATAGATTACGTAAAATAGTTACTACGCATGCGAAGTAGCTACTATCGGGAAATTAAGGACGTATGTGGAAAACATACGGGGTTGTGAATCCGGGCCACAGTTTTCCTATTAATTGAAGGAAAAAGCCATTCTCATATACATTGAGGGCATAGATATTACAGAATACAAACTGCTGAATCTTAACAGTGACCTCTACTATCATACATCTTCCCCTAGGTTCTATTATCTGTGAATGAATTTCATAAGATAGCCCCCAGTAATATATACACCAGTGATAAAAAAAAACATTTTCTATAATTTGAGAGTAGAAAAACATTTTCTGAAACTTGAAAGTAAGGCATAGACCATCAAAAATAGCGTTGCCATGTACCATCCACTAAGAGATTTGTAACATACACAAAAAAGACAACAAAACATTGCACTATATTTTAAGTTAGGCAATCGCCCCATTCACTAAAGGCAAAGGGCCTGATCCAGACCTACGCATGAGAGTGGAGCGTATTACCGCTCCAGCGTAAAAACTTTCACTCCCACGACACTCCCCTTACCTTCCTTTCAGTACCCCCGCCGAACCCTACCATAACTTCTCCATGTGTTCGTACGTATTTTCTATGGCCTAAGCACGCCCATACTGTACAATTTAAATGGCTCCCCCGCCTACATTCCTTAACTCCAGCGTCCGTACTAACTTCGTACTATAAACACGCCCCGTTGTCGGAAAAAACGCAATCAATACGGACGCCAGAATCGCAGCTACGAAAAGGTCTTTGGTACGACAGGAAGTTGTCACTATGCAGATGCGCAGTGCGTTTTTTCTGCCGTTTTTTCACTTACGATCAGTGAACGTTCGCATGCGAGCGTAGGTCTGGATCAGGCCCAAAATCACTGGACTTTTGTGTTTGAAAAAATCCCTATGGCAAACATATATGCCATGGCAATTTTTTTTGTGTCGGACATAGCAATCACTGGATTTACTAAGCGTTGCTTAGTAAAATCTCGGGTAATTTGCTATGAAAAAGCGCCATTTAAAAGAGCCTGCTGACACTCACTTTGCCTTCAGAACACATGTAAAACACTTTTAACATGTGTTTTGACACTTTAAAAATGTGTGGCGCAGCAGTCGCATATCGTACTATAAGGCACAACATGCCCATGTTTAGCATGGCATGCTGTGCCTTATAGTACCATAAACAGCAACATGCCAAGGGTTAATGTTATGCTGCTGCATACATAATGTTCCCCTTTACACTAAAAAAAACATTACATGGGCCCGTTGTGTTTTTACATAAAGTAGATGCTCCCGTCAATAATAATATAACAGTAGATGCCCCCCATTAATAATAATATATCAGGAGATGCCCCTGTTAATAATAATATACCAGGAGATGCCCCCGTTAATATTTGAATGTATCCTTAGTAAGTAAAAAGAAATAAAATACTCATAGTTCTGTAGTCCACAATGTTACCAGGCGATGATCTGATGTCTGGCTCCTCCTCTTCTCCTCGCTGGGGCAGATGAGCAGCTCCTTCTTCTTCTGGAGTCCCTCCGGCGAATGACTCATGCCATTGCTGGGGCCCTTTTATAGTCTCTGTCGCTGACTTGCTGTGAACTGTGAGTATTTTATTTCTTTTTACTTACTAAGGATACATTAAAATATTAACATGGGGATCTACTGGTATATTATTATTAACGGGGGCATCTCATGGTATATTATTATTGACGGGGACATCTACTTTATGTAAAAACACAACGGGGCCATGTAATGTTTTATTGAGTGTAAAGGGGTACATTATGTATGCTGCAGCATGACATTTACCCTTGGCATGCTGCCGCTTATGATACTATAAGGCACAGCATGTCCTGCTAAACATGGGCATGCTGTGCCTTATACCACGATATGCTAAAGGTTTTTAGCATGCTGCGCTACAAATTTTTTTGAAATGTTTTTTAATAAAAAATAAATAAAAAAATGTGTTTTCAGAAAGGGGCCATGATTGGTGGCGATATTTTTGGGAAAGTCCCAAGTTTCCCAAAAATAATTGCTGCCTATCAATGCCAATTATAAATCGCCAGCTAAAATCACTGCTTAGGGAATGGTGGGTGATTCATAAAACGACTTTAGTAAATGAGGCCCTTAGTATTTCTATATCTCATATAGGCACCAATAACTCTTCTTTTAAGAACACCATACCCTCCTCCACTGATAAAAAGTCCTGATATTGATCGCCAAAAAAAAAATGCAGTCTTGCAATATACATAAGAGCAAACCATTGTTCCGCCTTAACAAGAATAGTAAATATTTCAGAAAATTCTTTCCTGGCTCTAGAAACTTCTGCTGAATAATCCTGAAACTTCTCCCAAGAGATTCCCCCTTTTTGCTTGCTTGCAGACCAAATTAATGATTTATGTGTATAATTCAAACAACAAAATTACTGGCCTATGGTGGTCCAATATATTTTACCTAAGGGCGCCAAGACGATGGGCTCGTTCCACAACCAGATCAATATTTGTGTATATATATATAAAATTAATATTGTAAATCACTGTTTTATATATATATATATATATATATATATATATATATATAAAAATATTACTGGACTAGGACAATCCAATACATTTTCCCTAATAGGGCTGAGACGATGGGCGTGTTCCACCACCAAATTAGAGCATCCTTCTTGTATTTTTTCAATATCATTGGGAGAGTGTTTGTAAGAAAATCTACTAATGCTGGGCCTTTAAAGGTTTCCGATAGCCCTATAATGCGTAAGTTATTGCGACATGACCTGTTTTCTTAATCATCTATCTTGCACCACATTATCTTCTGATCATTATTTCTAGTTGTCATCTGCAATTTAAGACTTGCATTATCTTGGAATGATTCTCCTATTTTTCTTCCATATCAAGGACTCTTTGGGACACTTGCTGATTCTGCTCGTTTAGGGTCCGAATTTCCTCTATAAATTTCTCAGATTGAGCTTTAATAGAAGCCCCATTGTATCATTAATTGCTCTCACCGCATCCTCGTAGGTCACAGATGCTTTACTGACCTCAGTTGATATGTCCGATAGCACACTCGTCTCCATAGGAGGCTCCTGAAGTGTGGAGGTGCGCATATCACCAGCATTAGTCGGGTTTCTCATCTCAGGTCTGTGGGCAGCTGACACCTTAACTGTTTGCTGCAGAGAGTCAGTCTTCTGCTTCTGAGCTCTGGATGGCATTGCTGGGGAAAAGGACTTTTACATCTAAAAGATCCCAACTCAAGTGCTTTGGATTGTCCTCAATAAGTGGTTACATGGGTCAAGTAGTACCATGGAACTGGCATGTACTTTACCGCTCACATGGTGGCCAGAACCGAAAGTCCCCTCCTTGTTTGAATTCTTAAAGAATATTTTGGGATTTTAAAAGTTCAAAAACGTTTTTCCATGCTGTCATCAGATCCACAAAGGACAGCATTTTCAATAGTAATAAGATGTCCACTGGAAAAAGTCCAAAATTAAATAGTTACATTGTCCATCGATACTAATGTGCTGTTTTCTCTTATTTCTGTTTTCTAGGTGATCATCCTCTTGCTGCACATAAAGAGTATGGTCCATCCCCAGCTTTATGGCAAAATAGTAAGTCTCTTTGTTTTTTAATAAATGGTATCCTTAATAGTTCAGTAATGTCTTTCCATGGAGCCCACAGATCCACAAAGGACAGTATGTTAACATGTAAAAAATGTTCATACAAAATGTCCAATATAACAATCTACTATAACTTCTCCTAAACAAAACTTTACACATTGAAAAATCAGTTACAGTGTGCAAGAAGTGCAGGAGGGAGGAGGCCCCAAGCACAACGGCTTACTAAACTGCTGTTTAATATAGCAACAACAAAAAATTTTTTTTACACATTTTGAACTTCTTTTCTAATCTATTTTTTCAAATTTTTCCCTTTTATAGTTTACAATGTCCCAAAGAAACAAAAATTAGCTGTGTGGAGGTAGGCTACAAAGGCCGTGATGACAGTAATGCTGGAGCAATTTGACAACATGGATAAAGACATGCAGCGGCAGGAAAAAGACCAAATGTAGGAAAAACAGGAAATGTAATATGGCATTCATAAGGGATATAATTAAGGAAATGCGCTGCCAGCAGCAGCACCACTGTACTCAACCTTCCAGCAAACTGGGAAAGCTTTTCCATCCTACCCTACCCAGAATTACCCCCCCTTCACCATTTGTATTTTATAAAATTTCTATTTTATATTGTTATATAGTTTACATTTTTATATTATTTTCCTATGTTTTATAAAGCACTTTATGACTCAAATCAAAACAAAAGCATAGGATTTAATATGCTAAGTTAAAAAAACGCTATAGTCAAAATAAACAGCTTTTTGTTAAAAACATTGGGCCAGATCCAGAACAACACTTGTGAGCGAATTTACGTGTGGTGGAGACGTAAAATTGCGTTTTGGTAAGCACCGCGCATACGCACCATAGAAAATACGCTCAATAACGTAGCGTAATTGTGAACGTATGGGCCATTCACGTATGTGTCACGTAAATACTCACGTGTGGGCGTGTCAATTTTACGTGAGTCCAAAATACGTCTGAAATACGTTAAGTATTAGACCGCCCTGATGTGCCCACCACTCAATCACTAGCTGCCTGATCAACAGCTAGTGCAATAGCAATTGCTTCTCTCTATATATGTGCCTGCTGTAATTTTATTTTTAATTTAATTTAATTTTATTTTATTTTCTGTCTTTTTAACAATTGTTTTTTCATGGAAATTTTATACTATGTCCAGCTATTTACTATTTTATATCTTTGTTGAATAATTAATAAATAACAGTATATTAGCCCTTTCTCCAGCGCTCTGCATTCTTTTTAGTCTTCTACGTTTTGTTAAAGGGACTTATCCTCCCTGCATGAGCTGCTGTACTGGTCTAATATGTTATTTTAAAGTGCACTGTTAGCACCACAAGCGCTCCAGTACTTTCGTGATTTCTCTTTGGTATCAGAGGCATAGCAGTGTGGTAACAGTAGACAGAGGGGCACTGAAGCTGTAAACCGAGAGACACAGGAGTACAAGAGCTGGACATAAAAAGATAGTAGCAAAGTAGCAACTGGAGACACAACAAAAGTGAGATAATGCCTGCAGATGAGGTGGAACACCAGAAAATGCAGGAGAACTGAAAGAAAGGACGCCCCACTTGCTTTAAAACTTGAAATTGGTGTCTTTCAGCAGCAGTAAAGCCACATGGTGCACCAGGATTTAGGGAGTGCACTGCACAGCTGCTTTGCTTATAGTAAACGTCACATTACCTGGCCCACCGTTGCTAAGATATTCACCCACCATTGCAGATATTCACCTGGATATGTGTAATTGTTCATCACTGCAATGCTAGTTTATATGGAGGCTGGTGAAATAATAATAATAAAAAAATAAGTAAATCAGTCTCTTCCTTTGACGAATGCTACATCATGTAACTTGTTAGAGTCCTTGACATATTTGAACATAGATATTCCCCCTATCCCTTCTCTGCTGTAAGCTATATGTTTTTAGGACCTTTTTTTTTTTTTTTTTTTTTAAAGAAACTTTTGTGTTAATTTTTTTCTTTTTAAAGCAAGCTTTGTGATGAATTATTTCAGTTATCCTGGGTTTTTTCAGGACAAAATGTTGGGTCAAAAAAAAAAGGACACTTTTAAGCACACAAATACCCGGGAACTTCCCGGGTCTGTCCCTTTCACACCACCAATGAATTTGGCGTGTCAAGCAACTGTCAATCATTATAGAAAGGAGCTCTTATTGGCTGCTTGAAATTATGTTATTTATACCCCTTTCACATTACCACCAAATACCCGGGTTTTTCATCAAAACCCGGCATTTCGCAAAAACCCGGGTTTTTGGTGGTGATGTGAAACCGCCACTTCCGGTAGACCCGGGTCAAGAGACCTGGGGCTTGAACACGGGAAAAAAGAAGGGATTTTCCCGTGTTCAACCCGGGAAGGGTGGGTTCTTAAAATGCGGCCAGTTTATTTAGAACACGGGTTTTTAATTCTGGAACCTGATTGGGTGATTATATTGGCGCTGGCGCACGGGTTCTGATGTCATCAGATGTTGCCTGGCGTTCCCAGCACGATGGCGCATTGGAAAGATGAGGAGGTGAGAGAGCTCCTTCAAATCCGGGGAGAGGAGCAAATAAGGCAGCAGATATCGGGTACTGTCAAAGATGCCCTTATTTATTCAAATATTGCCAAATTGTTGGAAAAAAGGGGGATTGTTAAAACACAGGAACAAGGTAGTCCTCCATACAAAAATCAGGATTTTTGTGAAGTGCAATAGTTCAGTTGAAGGGAACTTTTAGGATGGTGTTTTCTCTTTTTGAGTAGTCCTCCATACAAAAATCAGGATTTTTGTGAAGTGCAATAGTTCAGTTGAAGGGAACTTTTAGGATGGTGTTTTCTCTTTTTGAGTAGTCCTCCATACAAAAATCAGGATTTTTGTGAAGTGCAATAGTTCAGTTGAAGGGAACTTTTAGGATGGTGTTTTCTCTTTTTGAGTAGTCCTCCATACAAAAATCAGGATTTTTGTGAAGTGCAATAGTTCAGTTGAAGGGAACTTTTAGGATGGTGTTTTCTCTTTTTGAGTAGTCCTCCATACTAGAATTATCATTTTGTAAAAGTCCAATAGTTTCGGTAGAAGGGCATTTTTACATTTAAACATTTTTACAATGTGACAGCAATCATGTATAAGACAAGTAACTGTAGAAGCAGCATACATAACTATTAAACATAGCAAGGTACAGAGGTACTGTGACTTCCGGTTCCGGCTGCCATGTGAGCGGTCGTGTGCTTGTCGGCTCCGTCACCCCGCTCCCCTGACTGCTACCGTATCTGCAGCATACCGAGCCCTATCACGAGCAGGGGTGAGCCCTGTTATTATAGAGGAGCAGTGCACCTGATGGACAAGTTCCTGAACCCTGCCACGATGCCCCGTCCGCAACGACAGAAGGGAGAAACTCCCAAGCAGGCTCCCAAGATGGCGGCCGTTCCGAATCCTGTGGCGTGCAGCTCCGTTCAACACCCTGCTGGGGACCATCACTCTGAGGGGGATCACTCAGAAGGGAGGCAAGTCTCACCCTGCCCAGATGCAGACCTTTCCCCAGTGCGGTATGGAGATGTTGTGCGGGCCATAAATGACACAATGGGGCCCCTTCTGCAGTCTCAAGCTGCAAAATTTACAGAGGCAGTGCACACCTTAGGTGAACAACTTCACCAAATATCACAAAAAGTCAATGAAGTGGAACAGCGAGTGGGTGAAGCATTTGATGATATATCTACCTTGAAAAAGCAGATTCGCGCTGCAACTAGAGAACAGCAATTATTATGGGCCAAAGTTAACGACCTGGAGAACAGGTCTCGCCGGAGCAATCTCCGGGTCATTGGACTCCCTGAGTCGCTTAAGGGCCAGGCTCTGATCAATTTTCTGCAAACTACATTCCTGTCGCTCCTGGGGATTCAGGATACCGGTGATACAGTGGTGGTGGAACGTGCGCATCGCCTGGGCCCGCTGCGAGATAATCTTCAGGCTCGCCCTAGACCTGTCATTTTTAAGTGCCTCAGCTATGCCCATAAGTCACGGATCTGGACGGCATGCAAGCAGAAATCCATCATTGCATGGGAAGGAAGTACCCTCAGAGTGTTTCAAGACTACTCGGCTGAAGTCTCCAAGGCGAGGAAAGATTTCTCTGAGATTTGTACCTCCTTGGTCAAGCAAAACCGCCGTTTTGCCCTCCTGTACCCGGCCCGGCTCCGGATCTTTTCGGGGGATACTTACCAAGACTTTACCTCTGCCTCGGATGCTAAAGCTTTCCTTACAGAACCTACCCGCACGCCATCCTGAACAATTACAGTAGGACCTTTATCATTGTGCCCAGGCAACCGAGCGGTTAACCTGACACCTTTGAACTCTCTGCTGTCGGTAACTGGGGGTATTGCATATTTTGTTTCTCTTTTGCTTATTATATGGGTACACAATGCAGTTTAATCTAAGTTCATGGTCTTATAGTTAGGTATTAAGTACCATATTACTGCACGCATATTGACTTATTAAGCCTTTATATATTCCTACATCAGGAAATGCTGTATTAGAGATTTGCCCTCCTGCACCCGTCATTTTTTTTTTTTTTTTTTTTTTTTCTCTGACTAATTTTTATATTTTTTTTTACTTTCATGACTCCTAGTAACGGGTCGAGGCTCTATCAGATACCCTTCATAGCTAGGGGAGGGAAGAGGGGTCCAAGAGCTTGTGACAAATTTATGCATATTAAAAATAGTTATCTCGGAAGTTTTATGTTTAGCTTAAGCTTTAATAGGGATAAGACTTTCCCTATTTGGTCTACTATGCTGTTTTATTTTTTTGTTGTTGTTTAGGTTAGTGTTTTTGCCATCTGCCATCTGCGCCCAAAAGTTGTCCTGAGAAGCCACTCCCATCTTACTCCTGCCCAGCCTGTTGTTAATAGATGACTACCTGTAAGATCGGGACCTGGAACGTGGGAGGGATCCACTCTCCAGTTAAGCGAAGCCGAATGTTTGCTTATATTAAGAAACTGCAATTAGATATGGTTTACCTACAGGAGACGCATTTATCTAATGAGGAAGTGTTGAAACTAAATACCCGGGGTTACTCTGTTATAGCCGCAGCCTCATACACGTCCAAAGCTAGAGGAGTA
>WWET01004132.1:26238-40347 GCA_011038615.1 Limnodynastes dumerilii
AATGACAAGGTGCAAGTTTAATTATAGATGTACTAGAACAGATGAGGAGGAGGAACAGAAACTCACAAGGAAGGATACACAGGATAGAGGTTCTAGATCAGGGGTGGGGAACCTTTTTTCTGCCAAGGGCCATTTGAATATTTATAAAATAATTTGAGGGCCATACAAAATTATCAACTTAAAATTAGCCCCAGTATTCCCCATCATGTGTCTCCAGCCCCCTAGTATAAAACATCATGTCTCCAGGCTCCCAATATCCCCATCATGTCATCAGCCCCCAGTATCCACATCATGTGCTTCCAATCCCCTAGTATGAACCATCATGTTTCCAGGCCCCCAGTATTCACCATCATGTCATCAGCCCCCGAGTATCCACATCAAGTGCCTCCAACCCCCCAGTATAAACCATCATGTCTCCAGGGCCCCAGTATTCACCATCATGTCATCAGCCCCCCAAGTATCCACATCATGCTGAGTATCCACATCATGTGCCTCCATCCCCCCAGTATAAACCATCATGTCTCCAGGCCCCCAGTATCCACCATAATGTCACTAGCCCCCCCAGTATCCCCATAATGTCTCTCCAGCCTCCCTATATTTCCTATTAATGTCCAGCCTCCCAATATTCCCTCTCTGCTTCACTTACCTTTGATGTCTTCCCTTCCTCTGCAGCGCGCTCTCCAGCTCATTCTTCTTCCTAGTGACGCTGGCTTCACCAGGGAGTCACTGTATCAACTGCCAGGCAGAACACAGAGCAGCTGATCGCAAACCCCGGTAACTGAAAGGGAGTTTGGGATCAGCTGCTCTGTTTAATTACAGCGGTGGCCTGCGGGCCGGACCAAATGACTTCATGGGCCAGATCCAGCTGGAGGCCGGAAGTTCCCCATCCCTGTTCTAGATAGAGTTTCAAGACAGGTTCAAGATACTCAGATACAAGGGAACAGGAAACAGATAAACAAGGATTCTGTACAGGTATCAGATACAGTACACAGAAATTATGAATCTGCACTCAGTTACATTCCCCCCTGTTTTCTTGTTTAGAGTGATAGCACACATTTTAATCATAATAATAATTCATTGTTATATATCTTCTAAAATTGTTCATGGAAATGTAGGCCTATGCTTCTTGTGTAGTTCCTGGAATACTTTAGTGGGGAAAGCATATAGAGTGTTTTTTACACTATTACTGTAACATAAATCTTTCACTGCAAGTGGTCTCTCCCACCATTTGTTCTGCATTTTCACCCTGTGTTTGTTTGGCTGGAAACTACTTTTATCTACTGCACTGAAGTGAATATATTTCTTTAGTACCTTTGTCAAGTACATTTTTTTTTCTTAATTTGTGCTTATTGTACCATTTAAGACACTAAAAATGTTTAACAACATACAACCTTTCATTTTATTTTATGTTTTCATTTTTACTTACAGCGAGTTTCACATGTAAATCATGTAAATGTAAATCTCGAGACCTCTTTATGCCCAGTCATTTATCTTGTCAGTTACAGCAATTACAGGGATATAAAATTTTTGTAGCATTGGGGCAGATCCTGCTGTACGTTTTTCTGCGAATTTACGTGTGGTATACACGTAAATTCGCAGTTTAGAGCGTACTGCGCATGCGCACCGCAGAAAATACGCACATTCGCGTAGCGTATTTTCTAACGTAAGGCGAATTCACGTATTGCGAACGTAAGTAATTACGTGTGGGCGTGCCAAAATTACGTTAGAGAAGATTACGTGCGAATTACGTGAAGTAGGCGGGGGGGGGGTATTTAAAATGTACAGTATGGGCGTGCTAAGCTGCGTACGTTCGCGTAGTCTGTACGCCCGCTAGCGAACGTATTGTGTTACGTCTGGAAAAGTTAAGGTAGGGTTTGGGTAGCGTATTTTCACAAAATACGTCCGTGCAGGGGGTGTGTTAAGGGTAGCGTAGCGAATTTACGTACGCGAAAATTCGCTACGCGAACAAACGTAAAGCAAACGTTGTTCAGGATCTACCCCATTGTGTATTGTAAATTTTATCTTAAAATGATGTTGTGTCAGAGTTTTATTTATCATTTTACAATTGTTTTTTCCTATTTTTAGTTTTATCAATTGATTAATTAATTTTAGGCTTAATTTAACATGTCTGAGATGGGACCAGATTTACTAAGCTGCGTGTTTGGAAAAGTGGAGATATTGCCTATAGCAACCAATCAGATTCTAGCTTTCACTTTCTTATTACATAATAGAGAATGTCAGCCAGAGGTGTAGCTAGCTGCCATGGTGCCCGGAGCATGGGTATGTTGCAGTGCCCCAGTACTGTATTTGGGGCGTGGCCAACATGGGGGGTTGCATTTGAAGGGAGAAAAAGAGGAAATTGGCGATAGTCCATTCTATTGTATTAATCATAAATAAAATACCTAAAGAAAGTGAGGCGCTATAGTTGAAATTGACTCAAAACAATGCGTGAACAGTTGTTTGTAATATTTATTATATCTATCTATTTAGTTTTTTAAACAATCAAAACTTTACAAATATAAACAGATCTTAGTTTACATTTTAATGAAAATGTGACTGCCCGGCTTCAAGGATACCTCATTTAGATAGGTCCCTACACTAAAAAAATAAACTTCTATAACACGGTACTTACCGCCCTCTGTAGTAACTGCCTACATATTATAAATTATTAATGGCAGGACCCAGTCACGTTTTAATACAACACAATCTATGTAAAACAATCTATGTACCAAAATAAGATATATATAATTTACCGACCCTCTCTCAGTGATAGGCTGAAAAGACATGATTGGTTCACCCACAGTACTCTTCTCCTCATATCCTCACCCTCCGCTTTATCATTTCTCTATCCCCTCATTATGTCCTCATTCTCCTCATATCCTCACCCTCCGCTTTATCATTTCTCTATCCCCTCATTATGTCCTCATTCTCCTCATATCCTCACCCTCCGCTTTATCATTTCTCTATCCCCTCATTATGTCCTCATTCTCCTCATATCCTCACCCTCCGCTTTATCATTTCTCTATCCCCTCATTATGTCCTCATTCTCCTCATATCCTCACCCTCCGCTTTATCATTTCTCTATCCCCTCATTATGTCCTCATTCTCCTCATATCCTCACCCTCCGCTTTATCATTTCTCTATCCCCTCATTATGTCCTCATTCTCCTCATATCCTCACCCTCCGCTTTATCATTTCTCTATCCCCTCATTATGTCCTCATTCTCCTCATATCCTCACCCTCCGCTTTATCATTTCTCTATCCCCTCATTATGTCCTCATTCTCCTCATATCCTCACCCTCCGCTTTATCATTTCTCTATCCCCTCATTATGTCCTCATTCTCCTCATATCCTCACCCTCCGCTTTATCATTTCTCTATCCCCTCATTATGTCCTCATTCTCCTCATATCCTCACCCTCCGCTTTATCATTTCTCTATCCCCTCATTATGTCCTCATTCTCCTCATATCCTCACCCTCCGCTTTATCATTTCTCTATCCCCTCATCATTCAATTTATCATCGCCCCCTCCCCATTCTTCACCTCCCCCTCCCCTTTATAATTTCTCTATCCCCTCATCATCACTTCCTCCCCATTCATCTCCCCATTCTCCTCATCACCTCCCCTTCCCTGTTATCATTTCTCTGTCCCCTTATCATGTCCCCCTCCTCATTCATCACCTCCCCTTCCCTCTCCACTTTATCATTTCTCTATCCCATCATCATCCATAATCTCCCCATTCATCAGCTCCTCCTCCCCCTCCCCTTTATCATTTCTGTATCTCCCCATTATAACCATCTTCTCCTCTCAATTAGCTTTATCATTTTTCTACCCTCTTCATCATCCCCCTCCCCATTCATTGTCTCCCCCTCCCCATTCATTTCACTATTTTCATCACCCTTCCCCTTTCTAATTTTTTTTTTACACACTTCAGTATTTTCCCCTGCTCATCATCAGCCCCCTCCCCACTACTACCATTTTCTTTATTTCATTATCCCCTTCATCTTTTCTTCTCATGTTCATCTCCTTCTTATCCCTCCCTACTATACTTACCTGCACCTTTCTGCACTCCGCCACGGCTCTGCTACCCATGCATGTGATGGAGCTTGGTAATCTGGCCGCAGGAGTCCGGCAGCTGTTAGATCTCTGAAAGTCTGCTGGCTCCAGACGCATTGATTCTTAATCAATGCGCCTGGAGCCGGCAGACTGTCAGAGATCTGACAGCTGCCGGACTCCTGCGGCACCACTTGGTCCGTTTGGCGCCTGGAGCTCGAGCTCCAATTGCTCCGCCCTCCCAATGCCCCTGATGTCAGCTAACATCTGATTGGTTGCTATGGCCAACATCTCCACTTTTCCAAACCCACAGCTTAGTAAACTAGCCCATAGAGTGGTCCTTTCTGTAGCTTTAAAAATATATATGATTTTTTTCTTCTGCTTCCTACTCTTCCACTTCTTCTGTTTCCTTCTTCCCAGTAAGGGAGCTTGCGCAGTGTATTAACTGTGCGCTGTTCTTAACCTGTGTAGCATTGGTAGAGACCAGACAGGCATCCTTTGTGGGGCTGATTTAAACAGGGATAGCACAGCAATAGCACACAACTGTAGCTATTCCGACAGAGTACTATAACTACTTTGAGTTCAAAGTGACTTTATGAGGTAGAGAAGGGATAAGCCAATGTAAACCATTTACAGTAAGGGAGCTAAATTCAGAACCAAATGTTAGCATAAGCACACAAAATGTATGGTCAAACAATTAACACCAGCTACAGGGCTAGTGAAATGCTGGCCAACACTCCACAGCTGTATGAGACCAATAGATCTAGTGAACTCTTTACTAAAGTCTTTTCGCTAAGAGCCCAGGTAAATCAGAAGGAGCTTCTTGCTTTATTTTATATTTTAGTCATTTCTGCACTTGCGAATATAACATAATTTGACAGCCAGGTGTAGTTTTAGATGAGTGATTTTTTACATATATTTAATCAAATATTTAATTAATTATTTAATTAATATGAATTTTTTTAAAAAATATATTTCCAAAGAAAATTTTTTGTATTACTCAACGTTTAGGTAATGATGTAGCAGCTGACTTAACTGAAATACATATGGTAACACTTTAGGTTAATATGTAATTATAGTTTGGACACACAGATAGGTTGTATACATAAAATCACATGTGAAGATTATGTTTTATTAACTTGATTTGTTGGCTGGTATTTCTTGGTCCACTGTGGGCTTCCGCCTTTGCTTTTTCTGTAATGTAAAAACTTTGACTATAAAGGTTCATCTACTGTACATGCAGTAGTTTCTGAGCCAATGTAAAGACAGGGTTGTCATATCCAATTGTTTCAAGACCTTGTAATGTGTGTATTGGAACTACAACATATTTCCGGAGAATTTATTGTATTTTAAACATTGTCTTGCAAAGGGTATATCATATTTACATGTCTGACCTCTAAAAGTGAAACTATCCAAATGTCTTCAAAAAACTGCCAAAATTAGAAATTCAGAACTACCGACCGCAGATCCATAGGAGAAGATAAGGTCCAAATAAATAATATGAGAGCTGAGAGAGGTCTCAGTTGTATTGACAAATGGCTCAGACCTTTATATCTTCACCATGGAAAACCTGTTACCTCATTTTGAAACTAAGCTTCCATTACTTAAAATGTATATCACTGTATTCCTTTCCTGTGCTCATCAGTACATACAAGTCAAGGTAGGTCATTTTAAAGAATGTTAGCTTTTTCCATTTTACCTTATGTTTATACTAAAGGATGAGACCACCCGTAGGTGTGAAAGAGCAACTAGATTTTCACACCTTTTGTGTTTCTGGTCATGGAAACAATAACCCTAAACAGCTACTACAAAACAGAGTTCCCAGCGTTTATTGCCTTTATTTTATAGAGCACAAACTGTTCGTAAAACATACCCCAGGAGCATTTAGCAAAGTTTTAATTTAAAATTTTAAAAACAATTATGCAGTAATTGTGCTTTTTATTTGCGAACCTAAAAGGACTTAAAAATCATAGTTGATCTAATAGTTAATTATTTGTTAAATTTGTTAATTACATTTTCCATTTATTTTACAGGTTTGATACTGTGGAAACTAGAGAGACATTTTTTATTATGGCTGTGCATGTAAAATATCCTACAATAATAGCACTAATTAATATTATTCCTTTCTGGCTTTTTGCAGAAAGGTTCCCAAACTTACTGTTCTGAACTGTAAAAGTTTAGTAAAATATATAACTTTACAATGCTTACCACAGATTATGATGATGATGATGATGATGATGATGATGATGATGATGATTATTATTATTATTATTATTATTATTATTATTAATAATAATGATAATAATAATAACAGGGCTGAATCCAGACTTCAGAAGGAGCTTGAACTTAAGAGAGGAAGGTTACACCTGGGCAAAACCATGTTGATTTCAGGGGCAGTTAAGTTAATTGTATTCTTTGCATTCAGGGATATATCTTTGAATTGCTTATTGCACACAGATACTGACCAGCTTTACTGATACACTGTTATGTAGACTTGGGATAGGAAAATCACCTCTCAACTCTAATACTGTTTCCAACAGATGAAACATTACTCCCCTGCAATCAACATGGTTTAGCCCAGAAGTAACTTTTGTCTCTTAATTTCAAGTTCCTTCTTAAGTCTGGATCCAGCCCAACAACAATAATAATAATAGTAAAAGTTTGCGACCTTATTACCTCATAAATATGTTAAAACAACAATGTTTCCTAGTAAATATTAAAGGACTATAATCAGAAATTCAACCAGTTTCTCTATATTTCCATCATGTTGTGGCTGCTATTTTATTCTGTGCTTGCTACCTGTACGGGACCCTTTCTCATCCATCCCAGATTTAAGAGCAATAACACTTCTGACACCTTACATAAGAGGGACTCGTAAGTGGGTGTTCCTTCTTATTACAATATTAAATATGTCACTGTCATAGATACTAACTGTTCCCAGTTCTTCATTGCCCTGATAGCTTACCTGTGTACATGCGCAGGTGTGACTGGCCATAATCAGCTGAGCTTTGTAAACCTCTTGAAGTCTTTTACTGCCAGAGTATAGGATCACTTCTGAACCTAATCTTGTGGAATCTTTAGTACTTATTATGCTCATGATGTTTTCATGTGGATTATCTAGCACTACTTGCACTACCAGCAATCTGGTGCAAGTCTCTATTACTCCCTGAAATCAGTCTCTGTGATGTTAGTAGAAGTGGTTAAAATTACAAACACACAAATGTCTAGATAGTGAGTCCCAATGATTGCAGATCCTTCTAAAACTTCTCTGAATCTGGCCCAAGCTGAAGAACTGAATATTGCTGATTAATAATTACAAAGAGAAACAGTACCACATGCATAATTATTTATTTCAACCTGTACTTTACTTCTATGATAAAATGGGTTTATTTTTGTTTTAAAACCAAATTAAACCTTTTCCCTGCTTACAAACTTTAGCATTGTTTTATATGTGTATTCAAGGCATTTTTACAAGCAGCACTATGAATAATATCATCTGAAAAAAGTTTGCTGGACAAAATAGAAACTAGTAATTAAACTGAATGCAATAGCAGAATATTCCATGTTTTTTTTATGGGTAATTCTTCACATGACAATGAATAATAAAGAGAAATATAATTATAATGGAAAAAATGTATGACATGCTATAATATGCATGATCATTTAGAAATCAATTTGGTTACAGTTGGCAGTTAGGATGTGGCAAGGACATCTATTGTATATACAGAACAAGTGGCATTCATACTTCAATAATGCATATTAAGACTACAGGCTTTCCTGTAAAAAAAAGTTTCAATCTCTTACTCATACAATATCATTTTAATATTACATTTTATATACCAAGTTATGTATCTCTTAAAAATAGGGTTACATACATGGGCATCGGAACAAGGGGGGGCACGGCGCCCCCCCCCCATAAAAAAATTTCAAGGAGGCGCCCAGGACCGTTGTAATTTAGGGAGGCGGCGCCAGGCAGTTCATCCCCCGCTATGTAGACTGCACAGAGTGTGACGCTGGCGCGACCTCAGGGTCACATCAGCGTCATGCTGAGAAGAGAGGGAGCGCCGCTGAGGAGAACAACAGGAGGAAGAAGGTAAATTAATGGTGGGGGATTATTGGGACTTTGGGAGGCAGAGGGGAGACATGAGGGGATTATTTGGAGGCTGGCTAAGCATGAGGGGATTATTGTGAGGCATGAGGGGATTATTTGGAGGCTGAGGGGCAACATGAGGGGATTATTTGGAGGCTGGCTAATCATGAGGGGATTATTTGGAGGCTGAGGGGTGACATGAGGGGATTATTTGGAGGTTGGCTAAGCATGAGGGGATTATTTGGAGGCTGAGGGGAGACATGAGGGCCATTATTTGGAGGCTGAGGGGAGACATGAGGGGATTATTTGTAGGCTTGGGAGACATGAGGGGGATTTTTGGAAGCTGAGGAGACATGAGGGGGATTTTTGGAAGCTGAGGAGACATGAGGGGGGTTATTGGAAACTGGGGAGACATGAGGGGGGTTATTGGAAAATGGGGAGACATAAGGGGGATTTTTGGAAGCTGGGGAGACATGAGAGGGGTTATTGGAAGCTGGTGAGACATGAGGGGGGTTATTGGAAGCTGGTGAGACATGAGGGGGATTTCTGGACACTGGGGAGACATGAGGGAGTTATTAGAATCCTGGAGACAACACATGGAGTATGTATTGAAAGGCCTGGGTGATGATTTCTATGGACACTGACAACATGGCTCTTGTGTACCAGCTGTTTTCTTCGGTTACCATGATTGCTTATGCCGTTTGGCCGTCACTTCATAATATCGATGGGTTTCCGACCGGCAGCTGTGATGCTGACATGCTTGTATGTGGACTTGATTGCATGGTAAGTGTTAACTTTAAGCCTCGGCTTCCTTTGTAATGTGGTTAAAAGAATCTTCAATTCGACACTCAAATGATATTGGTCCCAATAGTAAGATAGTTGTAGTAGTTATAGATATTGTCACGGCTAGAGGGTTTTGTGAATCCTTGTCGGGAACCAGGGGAGTAATTGGCCGAGCTGGTGTGAATTGAAAACAAGCGGGTTTAATGTAAGTTTGTCGCATGGAATATAGAGCAATGAACAAAGGTTGTATTAGGGAAGGAAATGTCCAATAGCAGTGAAGTAGGACCAGCTATGCCAGAGTGAGGTAGTAATACCGGAAGTCTGAATAGTAGTACGCCGGATTGGCGTATTAAGGTGCGCTGGGTTGGCGTGGCGAGGTGCACCGTATTGGCGTGAGGAGGTGCGCCGGGTTGGCGTGATGAGGTGCGCCCGATTGGCGTGACGAGGTGCGCCAGGTTGGCGTGATAAGGTGCGCCGGGTTGGCGTGATGAGGTGCGCCGGATTGGCGTGACTAGGTGCGCCGGATTGGCGTGACGAGGTGCGCTGGATTGGCGTGACGAGGTGCGCCAGGTTGGCGTGATAAGGTGCGCCGGGTTGGCGTGACGAGGTGCGCCAGATTGGCGTGACGAGGTGCGCCGTATTGGCGTGAGGAGGTGCGCCGGGTTAGCGTGAAGAGGTGCGCCGGATAGGCGTGACGAGGTGCGCCGGATTGGCGTGACGGGGTGCGCCAGGTTGGTGTTACGAGGTGCGCCGGATTGGCGTGATGAGGTGAGGATCACCAGAACTGGATCAGGATCAGGCTCACCGGGACTGGATCAGGATCAGGCTCAGGCTCACCAGGACTGGATCAGGATCAGGCTCAGGATCACCAGGACTGGATCAGGATCAGGCTCAGACTCAGCAGGACTGGATCAGGCTCAGGCTCAGGATCACCAGGACTGGATCAGGATCAGGATCAGGCTCACCAGGACTGGATCAGGCTCAGACTCAGCAGGACTGGATCAGGATCAGAGGTTTACCAGGACTGGATCAGGATCAGAGGTTTACCAGGACAGCAGGAGTACTCCAGGAACACAGGCAGCCAGGCACCTTGGAAGACCAAGTTGTTCTGGTACTGAAGGCAAGGGCTGCAGTGTTTAAATAGCGCGCTCTGCACACTGATTGGCTGGAGGACTAACCCAAATAAGAATTATTGGTGGCTCAGAGTCACATGTGATATTCAAGATGGCGGCGCCCACGGTCTGGAGCTCCGGAGCTCTGGGCGCCAAAACTCCGCGTGGGACGCCGACAGGGGAACCGTGCTGCAAGTGGTGAGTATAGAGGCTGTCACTGTACTGGTGACAGCCTCCGACGGCCAGGGATGCGGGACCGCCGAGAGGAGAACGCTGCAGGCAGACCGTGGAGTGGGTAAGTGCGGCGTCTGCTGCGAATGTTTGTGACAGTACCCCCTCCTTTAAGGGTGGCTTCTGGATGCCCAATTAGAGTCTTGGCAGGATGCTTGGCAAGAAACTTTTTAATTAATCTGGGTGCACTGATGTCAGAGGCACGGATCCAGGCTTGTTCCTCAGGACCAAATCCCTTCCAGTCCACTAAGTATTCAATATGGCCATGGCGGACTCGTGAATCTACAATCTCCTTGACTTCGAATTCGTCCTCCTGAGCTCCAGTGATTCGAGAAGGTTTTCTCAGAGGTGCTGAAAACCTGTTGATTACAAGAGGTTTGAGCAGGGATACATGAAAAGAGTTGGGGATTCGAAGGTGAGGAGAAAGGTCCAACTTGTAGGACACTGGATTGATGACCTTACTGATTTTGAAAGGACCCAAAAACCTAGGGGCGAACTTCATGGATGGTACCTTGAGGCGAAGGTTTTTTTAAGCCAGCCATACCCGGTCCCCTGGGTGAAGTAGGGGAATGGCCCTTCTTTTGCGATCAGCACAAATTTTGTACCTTTTGGAGGCTTTCAGAAGTACAGTTCTTACCTTCTTCCATATTCCTGCAATGTTTTCCAAAGTTGATACAGAAGCGGGCACTGAAGAGGCTGGAAGTAGAGAGAAGGGTGGAACCCTGGGATGATATCCATAATTCACCTTAAAGAGAGTGTTGTCCAGGGATTCGTGATAGTGCTGATTATGGGAGAATTCTGCCCATGGTAGGAGGGTCACCCAATCATCCTGGGACGAGGAGACGTACAGACGGATGAAGGTCTCCAGATCCTGATTAACTCGTTCAGTCTGCCCGTTCGTCTGTGGGTGGTAGGCGGTGGAAAACTTCAAATTTATCTGAAGGCTTTTGCAGAGTGCTCGCCAGAAACGGGACGTAAACTAGACCCCTCTGTCTGATATAATTTCCCCTGGACATCCATGAAGACGGAAGAAGTGAGAGATGAACGATTGGGCTAGGACTGGTGCAGACGGAAGACCCTTGAGTGGTATGAAAAGGGCCATTTTTGAGAATCGGTCCACAACCACCCAAATGGTGTTGTACTGATTGCAAACAGGTAAGTCCGTAATGAAGTCCATAGAAATATGGGTCCATGGAGCTTTAGGGTCTGACAGAGGCCGAAGAGTTCCTGGCGGCGGTTTTCATGAAGTTTTATGTTGTGCACATTGTGCACAAGCTGCTACATAAGCCTTGACGTCTTCACAAAGTGATGGCCACCAATAGCCTAGGCTGATAAATTCCAAGGTCTTGGTGATGCCCACATGTCCCGAGAATTTGGAGGCATGGGACCAGTGTAAGAGTCTCTTCCTAAGAGTGACAGGCACAAAGGTTTTACAGACAGGAACAGCGAGAGTGGTAGCAACTGAAACAGGATTCAAGATGAAGTGATCTTCTTTTTCCTCAGAACCATCCGTTGAGAACAGCCTTGATAAGGCATCTTCTACACATACATGCAAAGAATTTTCTCCTTATACACAGATATGGGCGCTAGATACTGCCGTTTTTCAATTTGAAAGCATGAATTGATACCAGAAAATATACATATATAAATTTCTAATGAAACATTAAATCACAGTCCAAATTAGTCCCGTTTGGAGTTCCCAAATAAAAGTTCCAAACCAACTTCATATAGAAATGTCAGTCAAAACTATTACTCACGATCCTCTGTGAATTTAGGATATTATTCAGGATATTGATGTTTCTTTTAAACGATGTTTGTCCAAATAGGAAACTGTTTGTTTTTTCTTTCTCTCCTCTCCCGGATTTGAAATCCTCAAATTTCTTCTCCGTGGTCCGCAGTATTAGACATGCAAATAAAAAACGGACATAGTGTATTATCCCACTTTCAAAAGTTGATCCAACCCCAATATAATGCGCTTACAATATATAAAAACTTTTGAGCTTTTCAAATAGATTTACTTGGCTCCCGATCTCCAAATGATTTTTCTCCACGTGGTATCTGTCTCTCCCGGCTCCCGCTCAATGTTTTGAATCCGTAGCTCAAAAAATAGAAGCAATCATAGTATGATATCTTCAATACAGTTTTATTAAAACATTTAAAATGCACTCACATGGTGTCCAAAAAATTCAAGCATGTAAATAATATGATGCTTTTCCCGTACCTCTGCTCCCGTCACCTTTCCCTGTTGCACGTTTGGTTAGCAACACTCTGGTCTGGTTCCAGGGTGGCTTCCTAACAATGGATGTTATACTACAGGGATATTAGTGGGGAAACACGGTCAGGTACTAGGTACTAACTTTCCAACGCGTTTCGAACCAATCGTGGATCTTTCTCGAGGCTATTGGAGAATTAGGGTTCAAGGTAGGTTTTATATGTATTTCAGCCAATCGGATTTTTCTACCACAAAAGTGCTAAATATTAAGATTAAAAACTAATATAAATACAATGGATTTTTTTTGTTTGGTATTTAGAATTGTTAGTGTGGTTTTCTGGATTCCACACATATACATAGAAGGGCAGCAAGTGATTTTGTGAGCGCAGGTGGATATAGAGAAAAAAGTTTTCTTTTGATAAGGCATCTGCCTTGCGATTCCTGCTTCCCGGGCGAAATTGAAGCTGAAGGTTGAACCGTGCGAAAAAAAGAGACCATCGAGCTTGACGTGGATTGATACATTGAGTGGTCCTGAAGTAGAGCAGGTTCTTGTGGTCGGTGAAGACTGTAACAGGATGAGCTGCTCCTTCAAGTAGATACCGCCATTCCTCCAAAGAAAAGTTCATGGCGAGAAGTTCTTTCTCTCCAATAGCATAGTTTCTCTCAGCCAGGAGGAACTTCCTGGAGAAGAAACTGCAGGGATGGATTTGGCCATCGGAGAACTGACAAAACGGCTCCGGTATCTTCGGAGGAAGCGTCTACTTCCAAGAAGAAAGGTAGAGTGTCGGAGCACTGGAGCTGAAACAAAGGCCTCTTTTAGCCGCTGGAATGCCTGTTGGCTCTCAACAGGCCATTTCACAGTGCTGGAACCTTTGCGGGTCAAAGATGTGATAGGAGCAAGGATGGTAGAGTAGTCTCGTACAAATCGTCTATAGAAATTTGCAAACCCAATGAACCTTTGAATGCCCCTCAAGGTGGTAGGTTGAGGCCAGTCCAAAATGGCTTGTACTTTAGCGGGATCCATCTGCATCTGAGTACCAGTGTTACACTCTGCAGGTTCATCCTGGCAGAGTGTGTGTTAATTTCTTGCATAGTTCTATGTGTCTGATTTTCTCCCAGCTGCAGGTTAATTGTCCCTGGAGGTGTGTCTGGCTTCCACAGCTATTGGAGGCGTGTTCTTTAAATAGCCTCCAGTGCAAGTAGCATGTGCTGGTCATAGCTTCTAGTTCCTAGTGTCTCTGTGCCAGTTTCTTTCCTTCTCTTGCCTTGTGCTATTGCTTCTTACTTTCTTGAGTGCCCCAGTTCTGTCCTTGCCCGGTACCTTGCCTCATACCTTTGTGTCTCCATTCCCTCCATCTCCCACCTTGCTGTTCAGTCCCATTTGTATTTACCTTGCTTATCCTGCCTGACTGTTTCTGTTAACCCCTTGTGGGTTTCCGCTGTTTGCTTGTGTGTGTGATTGCCCTGGTTAGTTTAGTCTGTCTTGTCAGTCCAGTCTGTTCCTTCCTAGTCTGCCGTGTCTGTTCAGTGTTTTGTGTATTACCTGGAATCTGTACCTGCAATAAACCCCTTGCATTCATATTGGCTTCTGCATTCTTTGTACCTAGCCTCAGATATTCATAACAATTA
>WWET01004132.1:86591-96993 GCA_011038615.1 Limnodynastes dumerilii
TTATACCTGTTCATTCCATACTTTTATTTTTATTTTATTCAATACATTAATTAAAATTATAAATCTAATCATACTTACAATGCCAAGGCCCCGCCGAACCGCAGCGCTCCCTTCACGCTTAAGAGACTCCCAGGATGCGGTGCCTGACACCCCATGCCGCAGAGGCCCAGTGGTTACAGTCATAGGAAGGAGGAGTGCTTCACAGCACCCCTTCTCCAGCGGCGATCAGCTCCGGTCCTCAGCGGCAGATGCAGGAGTCTCCCTGCATCAGCCGCTCCTCTCCTCCGCCATCTCATGGTGTCTCCGCCCCCCCGCCATTACAGAATCAGTTGGCGCTACAGGGCCACGCAGTGCATGCGCGCGCTCCATCCCCCGCCGTTTATCACTCCGGCGCCTCTGCAGTCTCACACAGGGATGCAGAGGCGCCTGGAGAAAGTCAGCACCCTGCTCCCCGGCCGCCTGTTACGCGCTATTTAGCCTCTGTGGACTCAGTCAGAGCCACAGAGGCTCAGGATAGCGCAATCCTTCCTGCCCCCCTGCCTCCTGTAACGCACTATGGAGCCTCTGTGGACTCAGTCAGAGCCACAGAGGCTCAGGATAGTGCAATCCTGGACAATATAAGCCAGGATAACATAAGCCAGGCTGCTGCCCATTCACCTAGGGCTAGCAGCCTGGCATCCTTTAGGGCACAGCGTCCTGACTCTCCTATGGAGGTCAGGGAAATGCTACACATGAGTAGAGGCAGGAGCAGCATACAGTATCCCTCACTGCAGCATGAGGATTATGCTGCTGAGGGCCAGTGTCACACCAAGCACGCACATAATCTCCCATACAGACACAGATCCCCCCATGCTGACTACAGGGATTATGACAGGTTGCATATGGGGTACAGTTCCCCACCATACGATAGGGAGGTTTATGTGGACCCCCCTTATTACCATCAAACCAGACATGATGAAGCCCATAGGGTGAGGGCCCAGCAATACACTCCGCAACGTTTGCATGAGCACAGTTATCGCCATTCCTCCTACACCCATGACGCTATCGCCATCCCTGCTACACCCATGAAGTCCGGTATGCCCCTCCCCCTGAATGGCCTTACTGGCGCGAACCTCATCCGCCATTAGCCCCCCATTACGCCCCGCCATGCCGGTCTCGATGTTGCCACGACACAGGCCTGCACCCTGAGCCCCTTCCCAATCCGCGTTCGAGGTCCTCCTCCCCTCGGCGCCAATCGGCCCCCTCGCGCCCTGCGCAGGTCGCCCCCGAACCTGATAGAGAAGTGCCTCCCTCAAACAGCACTAGGGCTCACGTTTCCTCTCCTCCAGTTCTTCAGATTTCTTCCGAGGGCCAAGGCAGGACTGACAATCTGGAAAGGTCGGCAAGTCGTAGAAGAAGGTCTGCCACACACTCGTCTCAAGGGCCAGGCGCTGTCAATCCCACGCCTGAAGAATCATCGGGAGTCGCCGAAGAGGTCGCACAACCGGGTCCGAGTCAGCCAGCTGTCGGTGAGTTTGACCCCAGCCAGGGGAACATTGATGATGATAACTTGTCAATTTCTACTTGTTCTACGGTCTCTTCCGTGTCCACAGATGCGTCAGGGCGCCCCACGCGTAAGTTAGGCAAAGCCATAGATAGGCACCTAAAAAAACGGGAGAAAAAGAAAGCTGAAAAGGCGGAGGCCACCCCCGCCGTGCCCCCCACCTTAAACCATAGCAAGATACATTGCAGCTACACAGCAGTAACCAGCGGCATGCGCCCACGCATTAGGGAAAAAATAAAGAAAGGGAAATACGTAGATATTTTTGCCCTTACTATCGATAGCCACAAGGCTTTGAGTGCAGCGCAAAAGAAGGGCGAAGCCGCGGAAGAACAATACAGAAATTTTTATAATTGGTTAACGGCATGGTGTACATTCATGGACTGTTACCTGGACACGCGTCCGGGTGAATACCGGTTCCTGATTCGACACCTGCATTTAGTCCAGGACATACACATTACGAACAGGGGCCCCGCATGGCGTAAATACGATGAACAATTACGGCTCAATGCTGACGGCGTCCCGAATGGCGTGTTTAATGAGAAGAATGCTGAACTTTGGCTAGAAGTCACACATCGTTCGCAGGATTATGTGATTGACACCGCATCCCAGAAGCGGTTTCCAAACAAGGGGCGCGGAGGCGCCCCATCTAAGGCCAATAGAAAATGCTACGGTTTCAATTACACCGCATGCAACCGCGGAGGGAAATGCACCTTCCGTCACGCTTGCCTGCGCTGTAACAGAAATCATCCCTTCAAATCATGTCACAACACCGCGGCAAATCCTGGAACAAATAAACAACAGCCCGGAGCTCGGTCTAGCGCCAACCCCAATTAATCGCACTAAATTAGCCGAGTGGCTTGCGAGCTACCCTAGGCGAGATATGGCAGTTTTCCTAGGGTGCGGGTTCAACAAGGGGTTTCGCTTGCTGATAGTTGGGAGGGTGTCCACCGACTACCCTCGCAACTTGAAGTCTGCGAAAGCAGCCCCAGGTATACTGGAGGAGAAGGTGAGGAAGGAGATTGATTTAGGCAGAATGATAGGTCCATTTGCTTCGCCACCGATCCCAGATCTCATTATCTCCCCGATCGGCATTGTCCCTAAGAAAGCCCCAGGTAAATTTAGACTGATACAGCATATGTCCTTCCCGGCGGGTGCGTCGTTTAACGACGCTATCCCGGAAAGTTGCTCACGTGTGGTGTATCAGTCTTTTGATTCGGCCCTGTTAATGGTTAGAAAGGCTGGCCCCGCCGCCCTTATGGCAAAGATAGACGTGGAGTCTGCATTTCGGCTCCTCCCCCTCCACCCTTCCTCTTTTAAGTTTATGGGTTTCAGGATGCGCGGCTCCTTTTATATAGATCGATGCTTACCCATGGGCTGCTCGGTGTCTTGTGCTAACTTCGAGGCATTTAGCAGCTTTCTACATTGGTGCATCGTGGCGGGAACCGGACAGAATAGCGTGGCTCACTACCTGGATGATTTCCTGGTAGTGGGTTCCGCAGACTCATAAAATTGTAAAAACCTGCTTTTTTCTGCCCAGGCCCTTTTCTCCTCACTCGGGGGACCCATCGCGCATGATAAGACAGAGGGCCCGACAACCAGGCTCTCATATCTCGGCATCGAAATAGACACAGTTGCGGGTCTTTGTCGCCTCCCATCTGATAAAACTGAGCAGTTAAAAGTTTTAATCAAAATGGCCCTAGTAGGGTCCTTCCATTTTGCTTGCCGGGTTATTCCCTTCGGCAAGGTATTTTGCCGCAGGCTTGAACACGCGACAGCCGGGGTCACAGACCCCAAAGCTTGGATCCCTCTCTCCAAAGATCTGAATGTGGATCTTGGAGTGTGGGATTCCTTCTTGTCTGACTTTAACGGGGTTCGCATTTGGCCATCCCCCGAAGTCTCCAATAGGGAGCTTCAGCTACATACGGATGCTGCGGGGGGCGCGGGGTTTGGGGCCTATTTCCAGGGTTCCTGGTGCGCAGAGGGCTGGGTCTGGAATGGCTGGAACAAAAACCTAGTGTTGTTAGAACTTTTTCCCATAATAGTGGCTATTGAATTGTGGACACACCTTTTGCAAAATAGATGCGTAACTTTCTGGTGCGATAATATGGGTGTAGTGCAGGCCATCAACCGACAGAGTGCGTCCTCCCCTCCAGTGGTTTGTTTGCTGAGGCATCTCATTTTGAGATGCCTTCGGTTTAACATCAACTTCCGGGCAGCGCATGTTCCCGGGGTTGACAATGGACTGGCGGACGCCCTCTCTAGGTTTGATTGGCCCAGGTTTCATCAGTTGGCCCCTGAAGCAAGCCTGATGGGCATCCCCTGCCCTGTCTCTGTTTGGCAGGTGGTCGGTCACAATTAGAAGAGTTAGTTCTAAAGTCTTTAGCTCCCTCTACCGCACGGAGGTACCGATCCGCTTGGGAGAGTTGGCTGGCTTTTTCGTTCAAGCTACGGTAGGGATGCGCACAGTTTGCAACCCATATTGTATGATTTCTTGCTGCAAGAATTCAATAGTGGTAGGGCACGCTCTCATATTAAATCCTCATTAGCAGGCATATCCTTTTAGTCAAAATTGCGCGGCGAACCCGATGTCACCAAGAGTTTCATAGTAACTAAAGCCCTTAAAGGGTGGGCTAAGGTCCGGCCTACTCCCCCTGACCGCAGACGCCCTCTGTCAGTCAGCTGCCTTGCAAATTTAATTGCTACAGTGGCTTTAGTTGCCAGCGACAGCTATAAGACATTATTGTTTCAGGCCGCATTTAGCTTTGCACATGCGGGGGCCTTCCGCATTGGAGAGCTGGTCGCGGCTTCAAAAGGCTCATTCACCACAGGCCTATTAGCATGTAATGTCATCCCCTATACCGACTCCATAACTTGTAGGATTCATAAAGGGAAAACAGATCAGGAGGGGAGGGGTCGCTGGGTTGAGCTAGCTAGGCATCCCAATCCCAAAGTCTGCCCTGTTGAGTGGGGTCTCAAATTCGCGGTGGAAAGGCCACAAGATTGCCCTGTCTGGTTTGCGCATAAGAACGTGACCCCTCTTTCATGCTATCAGTTTACAGTTGTATTCCAGAGCACGCTGGTACGCATGGGATTGGACAGTGCCAACTATGGCACACATTCTTTTCGAATTGGAGCAGCTTCATCGGCAGCGGCACAGGGCCTTCCAGAGGAGGCCATCAAAAGGATAGGCCGCTGGAAATCAAAAGCGTTTAAAACTTACCTTTGGCCGTTGGTGGACTAAGAAAAGGAATGACCTATGTGGGTCACGACAAAGAGACTGGTATCCTTACGTTGCAATGGTTTATGTTTGCTAAGTTACTAGATAGTTGCACCTTGTCTACCTCCCCCCTCGCCACGGAACGGACATGGTTCCCGGGATTAGCCCGGTAACTGGCCCGCTGCACCAGGTGTATGGAGCGTGAAGGGCTTTTTCCTACGGTTACCGGTGGCCCATCTTTAATTCCCCATAGTCTATATAGTCGGGCCCTGGTGAACTGTAGGTTTTCACCTTCACCCGGATCCGTTGGCACTCCTCTTATCTCCTTAGTTCATTTAGAATCATACATTATTTGCCATGTTCAAATTCTGCAATTGATCATTACCTTGTCGGGCACTCTTTTGTGTTTTGGGCTGGACAATTTGTGACATCTACAGGTTGGCCCTTTCCTAGGAATTGGGAGGTGGTTTGGAAAGGTTTGAGAGGTATGCTGTGGCCAGCAGTTTTAGAGCGCCGTTCCAGAGACATGTTATCAGAGCAGCGTCCCGATATTATAGTTTTGCATGTGGGCGGTAATGATATTGGCCGCATACCGGCGGTGGAGCTCTCTTGGGCCATCAAGGAGGATCTCCGGCTGGTGGCCCAAGGTAAGATGGTTTTGGTCGGACATCATCCCGCGTCGCATATGGCGTTGTCCTGGTAACGGTGCTGTTATAGACAAGGTCCGTAGAAAAGTTAACAGGTCAGTTAAGGTCTGTCTTTTGCAGCTCGGAGGCAAGGTTATTCATCATCCAGGGATACGCTTCGATCTTCCTCACCTTTATAGACCGGACGGGGTTCATATGTCTGATGAGGGTCTTTGTGTTTTCTTGTAGGATATAGTCAGTGGTGTTTGTTGTGATTTGGTTTGAGTTGATGGTGGCGTGGGCTGGCCCTTAGGGACCAGCGTGGCGGAAAGCAGGTCGTTTTGATTGAGCATTGTGTTGCTTTATTTGTTGACTGATGAGTCAAAGTTGGCCTGTGGGCATTTTTCAAGGTTACAAAAGGTAACCGTATTGTTTATGTGTTTTTCTCGCCTGAGGTTGTAGGCACGTCTATAGGGACGACCTCGCGTGGTGCTTGATCGGAGCACTGTGCCGAAGGCTCTTTAGTTTTGGTTGAATTTATACTAGCTGCACACATAACCAATTGTTATGTTATTTTATGCACGTGTGATTCTTGTATAATTAAGCATCCTCATTATACCTGCTTTCTTGGCCCCCATCAAATTTAAATTTAATTGGCTTAACCAATCAAAGTTATTAAATTCAATAAAATTAATTTACTTCCCAATAAAGGTTGTGGTGTCTTTTCATTTCGCCGTTATGTTAGTGTTAAGTCGGTGTAGTGTCACTGGGAGGTCACACCCATCACACATGGGACGTTTACCATAGTAAACATTAGAACCTAAGGAGCAAGGTAATGAACTAGTCGAAATTATGAGATACAGCACAATTCTTTATAGTCTTTCGGGAAGAACACTGCAATAAGTATATATGAGACGAATATCACACAGTCAATGTGAGGCTGCTGTAGTGGTTCCGTACTCACTAGTCATAATTGACCTGATTCAGACTTAAGAAGGAGCTTGAAAATAAGAGAGGAAATACTTACTCACTTACGCCTTACTTACTTACTCCTGGGCTAAACCATGTTGATTGCAGGGGAGTCATATTTCAACTGTTGCAAACAGTATTAGAGTTGAGAGGTGGTGTTTCCTATTCCAAGTCTAAATAATAGTATGATAGTAAAGCTGGTCAGTATCTGTGTGCAGTAAGCAATTCAAAGATATATCCCTGTATGCAAAGAATACAATTACACTGCTCTCTCTATACCCCTCTCTCTACACCCCCTCTAACTACACTGCTCCCTCTATACCCCTCTCATTACGCTGCTCCCTCTATACTCTGCTCATTACACTGCTCTCTCTATACCCCTCTCACTACACTGCTCTTTCTATACCCCTCTCACAACACTGCTCTTTCTATACCCCTCTCACTATACTGCTCTCTCTATACCCCTCTCTCTACACCCCCTCTAACTACACTGCTCCCTCTATACCCCTCTCATTACGCTGCTCCCTCTATACTCTGCTCATTACACTTCTCTCTTTATACCCCTCTAACTACACTGCTCTCTCTATACCCCTCTCACTACACTGCTCTTTCTATACCCCTCTCACTAAACTGCTCTCTCTATACCCCTCTCTCTACACCGCCTCTAACTACACTGCTCCCTGTATACCCCTCTCATTACGCTGCTCCCTCTATACTCTGCTCATTACACCGCTCTCTCTATACCCCTCTAACTACACTGCTCTCTCTATACCCCTCTCACTACACTGCTCCCTCTATACTGCTCTCATTACACTGCTTCCTCTTTTCTCCTCTTACTACACTGCTCTCTCTATACCCCTCTCATTACACTGCTTCCTCTTTTCTCCTCTTACTACACTGCTCTCTCTATACCCCTCGATTGTGCTTTGACTGCCACTAACTTACCTTCACTCAGTGACGGAGCCCAGGCCAGGGTAGTCTTAATACTGTAACATGGCATAGAAATACTGCAATTTCTATATAAGAAATATAATAATACTCTTATGGTAGAGAATATCTTAAATATGCAGCTATAACATTTAGTTAATAAATAAAGCCATCCCTCCCAAGCTAGAACAGATATAAAATTAAGTGTATACCTATTTCATAAAGAAAACTATTATTTTCAACCTGTCACATTAAATTATAAATATTCACATTTAATATATTCTTATTTAGCCTAACCTACATGAAATTAAATAAATTATATTCACAATAATCAATAATATTGAATATTAAACCTATTTACAGTTAAACACTCTCTATGATATAAAAAATCACTAATAGTAAGAAAAAATCTCTCAAACTAAAACCACAATGATATTAACACAAAAAAAAAATCACTCCTGCATGAAATAAGCACCCATTTTAACATACCCTATCTTCTAGCTCTAGTCACTCCTGTATGCTTTTGTCACAGCCTCTTCACACCTCCTTTTCACACCTATTCTCATCTTCACACCTGCCTTTCACAGCTATGCATGACTTTCACACACTTTCCCCCACCCCCTGCTTCTTCTGCCTCTTTACTCTTCTTTCTCCTCTGTTTCTCTTTACAAGCTCCCCATTTACTCACCTTTGTTCTCCATGCCATGCCAGGAACTTTTAGGCACCACACAATGGGCCTGATCCTGAACTACGCCGATGCGCTGTGCTTACTAAAGCACAGCGTATCAGCGTTCACTTACCTCGACACTCCCCCTGTGCGGGCTTATGGCCCCTTCCTTACGCCGGCTGAAGGCTACCCTAACTTCAGCCGGCGTATGCTGATGTGCTGTTCTTAGTAAAGCACAGCGTATCGGCGTACACTCCCCCCAGCACGAGCGTATTTTCCCTCGCTTACGCCGGCTGAAAGCTACCCTAACTTCAGCCAGCCTAAGCGAGGGAAAATACGCTCACACAGGAGCGTACACCGCAAACCCCTCCCACATTAAACTACCTCCCCCCGCCAACCTACACTAACCTGAACGTAGGGACGCTGGGGGATGTCCCCTCCAGCGTCCCTGCGGCGCTGCTACGGATGCCAGATCCACGATCTTACGCTTACGCCCGCCGTCCAAGCGACGGCGGGCGTAGTTCAGGATCAGGCCCAATGTGTGCATGTCCCGCGATGACGTAATCACATACAGCCTGATTCACCTCTGAATCTAGCCATCTGGACAACTCCACTGTTCCTTTCAGCCCAGCCCCCAATGTTCCTAACCTGTTTCCTACTTACTTTCAGAACTTCTTTCCCCTCTCCTTCCCAGTTCTCTCCACTCACCTTCTTTCCTCTTCTGTGTTCTTCTCTCTGCATCTCTCCTCGTCTGCTGACACAGGCATGCAGCCATCAGTATTGTCTGCTGCTCTGCTCACTGCTCCTCTCATGCGTGTGTGTACAATCAGTGCTCAAACACATGCAGGCATCGTTATTACTGGCTTATACAGAGATAGGACAGATGGGGAGGAGCGCTGACTGCTGGCAGAGCAACTAAACTCTGGTGTCCTGGGAAGGACAGAGAGGAAGGCAGGGGCCTCTCTGTCCAGGCCCAGGACACTAGGCCCGCCTGTCAGCCCCTGATGGCGACCCTGACAGGTACTATAGCGAATGGCTTTTTCAGACAAGGTACCTGTTCTCAATAGTAATTTGTACTCTCCTCAAAGGTTAGGATTGAGGGACATAGAGGGTTAAGGTTAAGCTTGTAGAAGCAGAAGGTTAGGGTTAGGCTGTGGGATATGGAAGATTAAGGTTAGGCTGACAGAAAGGGAAGATTAGGGTTAGACTGCGGGACATGGGGATAAGGTTAGGCTAATTAAAGGGGAATGTAAGGGTGAGAGTTAGAGGAAAGGCTAAGATTACAGGAGAATACCTGGTGAAATTATTACTCATAGTGTCCATGTTGTCTGACCTGGAGATGAAGAAATATCACCACCTTCTTGGCTGTACCACATCCAATGAACAACATTTGTGTGTATTGTATGACAGTTACTAGGGTGCAGTGTGTGTATGTTGGTAACTGGTGTAATTATTAGTCTGAAAATGATTATTATTAAAAGTTAATGTGATGTCAATAATGCTATTTTTTGGGAGAATTTGGAGAATGGTGTGACAAATGGGTGTTATATTTAATGAGGGTAGAGTGGTGTAACTGTGGTGCTATATTGAGAGAAGGATTTGACTGTAGGGGTATAATATTTAATGTGAGAAGAGTAATGACCTCAATTTTAATAGCACTGGACCAGATCCAGATTAACCATGATGCTACATTCAGAGCTGCAAACATATCGTCAGTAAGGATTTGACTTTTACACTACAATTTATCCCTTTTCCTTGCAATCTAAACCCATCCCACTGGAAACCAAAACAAAGAACCCAGGACCCCAGGAGCATAATCTGCAGGCCTCGCTCTCACTGGGCAGCTTGCAGGCAGGGACTAGTAGGGGTTAAGTAACGGGGCTTAGTTAGCTGCGGGGGTGGAGTTAGGTTGGGGTGGGATTTAGGGGTATAAGATAGGGGGTCAGACAGGAAGTGAGCCTCTTTAGATTTGGATTCATACAGGAGAGGATGAGTATCAACCTGAATATTGTGTTTGATTTTCTGTCTTCTCTTTTTTTTTTTTTTTTGTTCTCTGTATTTCTGTCCTTTGCACTTTCCTATATCTGTCCCTTGTTTCCCTTGATTTATCTCTATCTTGATTGATTTGCTGGTGTATTGTTTTCTTTTGTTTCATTTTAGCTGTACCTTTTGTTAGCCTCTCCCCGCGGTCCTCTGTCTCCCGGTCCTTGTGACTCCCTCTCCGGCTATGTCATGCCCGGTCCACAGCAAGGCCGCTCCTCTCAGGTACAGGTCCGCAAACTTCCGGTGCCGGCACTCAGAGGCTATCATGGCCTTGGTAGTTTCGGGGGCAACTGTGAGTTGGAGAGAGGGCGGAGTCGGGGTTCTGAAGATGAAACAGGGGGCCCTCAGGTAATGCTTGCGCATAGGGATCAAGCAGAACCACGGACTGAAGTCGGGTAGATATCCGGGAC
>WWET01004132.1:107685-141573 GCA_011038615.1 Limnodynastes dumerilii
GCCCCTTCCTCATACACACACTAATTTACTGTTTACTGTTCCTATCAAAGCCTCCCCTCCCCTATCTCTTAACTCACCTGAACTCACCTGAAGGAAGGTGTCAGGGCCTGCAATCTGCACTCCTCCATCTTCAGTTTTCTCCTCTCTGGTTGCTAGGCCGGCAGCCAGGGCTCCTCCCCCTGTGTCCCTTCTATGAGAAGCTGGCACTAGCAATGCCTGCATGTGTGTGAGCACTGATTGGTCACACATGCAGGATATCTGTTTCATCTGCCGTTTATATGTAGAAGATGAAGGAGAAAACGGCAGATGACACAGATATCCTGCATGTGTGACCAATCAGTGCTCACACACATGCAGGCATCGCTATTGCCAGCTTCTCAGAGAAGGAACCCAGTGGGAGGAGCAGACTGCCAGCCCAGCAACTAAACTCCCCAGCCCACGGATAGGATGTGGGAGCCTCTGCGTGGGCTGGGGAGTTTGGTTGCAGGGTAAGCAGCTAAAAAGAGGTTTTGATCCTTCTAATGTTATTTTTGTAAATAATGCTGCCGCATCATTCACAAAAATACAGTATTAGAACGATCAAACCTGTTTCTTTTAACACCCTAGCGTAAACTTGGTGGGTGGGAAGCCGGCCCTAAACACCAGCTGGCGGTGCGGCCCGGGGGGCACATGCCACCCTGCCCCCCGGCCCAGCCCGCCACTGATCTTTAATGTAAACCCAGACAGTGTCAGGTGCACAGTACTTTCCCACCCCTAGATGCTGACCAATAGCAGTCAGATCCTGTCTCAGGTTAAGGCAGCTTCAGCTCTGCCATGACATGCAAAGGGATCACATGACTCAGACGTGCCACCTGTTACTGTGTCTGCTCCTTAGACTATCTAAGAAATCTCTGTGCATTTCATCAGTGCCAAAGTATCATGTTTAGCCTGTTTAGCTTTGCTACTTCTCTTGCTATTAGTACCTGTATCAGTTTGGATGTTTAACCTACTACCAGCATTTGCATCCAGCTTGGTTCTTATCTTGATATCAGTACCTGATTTTTAGTCCCTGGTCTCTGCAACTTGTTGCTGGTGTCTGCCACCTGTTCCTAGCACCAGTATCCTGTGCTCAGTTCCATCAAGCAGTACTCTGGTCCTGTTCTCAATTCTTGGTTCCTACTAAATATCTGTCTTAAGCTTTTATTCAGTCCTATATCTACCTACCTATGGGAGGGACATGACCTGAAGGGAGAGAAAACATCATGACCACCATCGGGGTCCATGGTTACCATCTCTACCCCTTAGATTCCACACCTCACACAAGGTCTCATTATACATAGGACTGCTACCATTTCTGACCTTGAATCTGACAATGCAGAAGAAACAAATATAACTCTGCCTAAATGCATTTTTCTTTATCCTTTTTAGAAACATCAAGTCCTTGTTTACCCCAGCATTTGTAGATGGTAGTAAATGCATACTACATATTGACATTTTTATTTGCTTGTATTTGTGTGAAATCATTGTCTGATAAACTCTCATGAGGAGTGTTATGAGAGCCGCTGGGAGAAAGAATATTTGTAAAGAATGTGCTGGACATTTTATTTGTTTACTTATGTCAGTGTGATTCATTTATACATGAAATATTGTACAAATCCATAACCATCAGGTATCTCTAGAAATATTGTTTATTTAGATACTATTTGTGGGTGCATAAGTAGAATAAAAAAGTATCAAGCATATAAAAATTAATAGCACACCAATTGACATCATTGGAATAATTCAATGTTTTATTCAATGTTTCATAATGTTATCTATTTATTTTTCCTTTGATCTCTTTCCTGCCTTCAACACTAGATTCTCGACTTTGGCTTTCCAACAGATTCATTCCTCTCGGGAATAGCCTGGAAACTCAGTAACAAGAATGTCAATGCAGCAAATGTATTTAATTATCTTATAATCATAAGAACGTGGGCTAAATGAATGTACAACATTTCTGCATACTCTCACATTCCACGTCTAATTTGGTTGCCAACACTACAACTCTCATTGGAATTCAGTGTTTAGATGTTTTTTAACAACACAGTATGCCTTCAAATAAATTGTACATTGCATTTCATTGAAATGACCTGTTATTCATAATTTAATTATGTTTTATTTTTGGTTGCCATACAATATATTGTAAGTAAATGTTTATTGTTTTTTTGGGAGAAATTTTAACACCCACCTTAGCATTGAAAAATGTTTCTTATTGTCAGTTTATTTTGGCCTTTCTAAGCACCAATTTTGGCCTTTCTAAACACTAAAGACATTTTCTTTTAAATAAATCTATAAATAAACTGTGTAAACATACCACATATAACAGGAATGTCTGGACAGGTATCCAAGGCCAGTACTGTAAGTCACCAAAATTTCCTCAGTGTCTAAAAATATTCAAGTGAATTCGGTAAATATAAATATAAATCAGTTGCAATGTATCAATTTTTTTTCAGTCTCTGCTAAATTCAACATCACAGAGTATAAGGTTAGCTTGGTTTATTCACGATTTCAAAATGTATTACATTTCTGCATTGTTCCTTAACATATTTTATGTTAATGTCTTAATCTTACATCACAAAAGTTAAACTAGATTTAAGTACTGTTTAAGTTTTTTTAGGTGCTTCTTTTTTTTCCAAGTGTTCAGTATAGCTTGAAGTAGGTGTTTAATGCAGTTAATTGTTAGCATTTAACTTAAAAGGAAATTATACCTCTCATGACATGTTCATTCAGATAAGGTTATGTTTAATGTCTTTAATTTTTTTTCCTATTTTTAAAACACACAAGCTTTATATGTGCCTGAACAAACCACTGAACATGATGGGCCGGATCCAGAACAACGTCCCTCAGCAGAAATACGTCCGTCAGATGCCGATGACAGTTACTGCGCATGCGTAGTAACTATTTTACGTAATCTACGTATCGTTTTGTTACGTAGATTGCGTATATGCGGTCTTAAAGACCGTATATACATAATCTACGTATATGCGGTCTTAAAGACCGCATATACGTAATCTACGTAACAAAACGATACGTAGATTACGTAAAATAGTTACTACGCATGCGCAGTAACTGTCATCGGCATCTGACGGACGTATTTCCGCTGAGGGACGTTGTTCTGGATCCGGCCCGATGCTACAATTGGCTACATTAATTAAAAATGGAACTTCTTCAGTGCTCTATATTGGATCTTGGTTCACCTATGCATGGTGACCTAGTTAAGGATGGAATACCCCTATACTTACATATCCAGAGATCCTCTAAAGCAGGGGTTTTCAATTTTTTGGGGGTGAATGCCACTTAGCTACTAATAAAACTAACAAGAGTGATTATTGAATCCAAAAGAAGTAACTTTAATAAAATATATTATACTTTTCCCATTCTTTTATATTTTCCACTTCTTGTATATTATTCTCTCCACATTATACATTACACTTTTACCACTCTCTGGGCCTGATCCAGGCTTCAAAGCTCTGCATGTGCCGGGCAGATGTTGCCCGGCGTTACTACGGAAACGCCCAATCGTGGATCGGGCGTCCGTAGCTTCAGCGTAGTAACGCTGGAGGGGGGCATCCCCCAGTATTACTACGCTGAGGTTAGTGTAGGTAGGCGGAGGGAGGGAGGGTAATGAGGCTGGGAGGGTGGCGTTATCGTACTAACGCCGCTGTCCCAGCATATTTACACTCCTTTACGCCGGCTGAAGTTAGGGTCGCCTTCAGTCGGCGTAAGGGAGTGTAAATACGATGGGGCAGGGGGAGTGTCAGGGGGAGTCCCACAATGTAACACTGAGCATTAGCACGCTCAGGGCTACATCGTAGGTCTGGATCAGGCCCTCTGTTACTGTATACCCCTCCCCAGAAATTAATCCTCCCCCCTTCTGTCATATCCTTCTCCACAATACATAATACACCTTACCACCTTCTGTTATATCCCTTCCTTCTGTTATATCCCTCTCCACACTACATTTTACACCTTACCCCCTTCTGTTATCATACCTCCCAACATTTGAGAATTTGAAAGAGGGATAAAATTTTGTGGCCTGGTAGAGGGTGTGTGTCTTGTACCACCCAGTGGGCGTGTCTGGGAAAGTGTGTGTGTCTTACACCACCCAGACCAGCAGGTCTAGTGCCTGCCGCTTTTATTTGACAACCATCCATATGTCTGCCTCTTATTATTAGGCCTGCCATACATATGTCTACCCCTTATTATTTTTCCAAGATTCAAATGTCCAGCCTCCATATCTGCCCCTTTATTTGTCCTACCTCCACGTCTGCCCCTTATTATTATTATGACCTGCCTCCATATGTCTTCTCCCTGTTTATTTGTCCAGCCTCCATGTCTTCCCCTTATTATTATATCCAGCATCCATATCTTCCCCCTATAATGTCCAGCATCCATATCTGCCCCTTATAATGTCCAGCCTTCATATCTGCCCCTTGTAATGTCCAGCCCCCATGTCTGCCCCTTGTAATGTCCATCCTCCATGTCTCCCCATTGTAATGTCCAGCCCCCACGTCTGCCCCTTGTAATGTCCAGCCTCCATGTCTGCATCTTTATTATTTGTCCAGCCTCCATGTGTGCCCCACATAATGTCCAGCCTCCATGTTTGCCCCTTGTAATGTCCAGCCCCCATTTTTTGCCCCTTTGTAATTTCCAGCCTCCATGTCTGCCCCTTATGTCCAGCCCCCATGTCTGCCCATTATGTCCAGCTTTCATGTCTGCTCCTTATTTTCAGCTTCCATTGTCTGCCCCTTAAAATGTCCAGCCTCCATTGTCTGCCCCTTTAAATTTCCAGTCTTCATTATCTGCCCCTTTAAATATCCAGCCTCCATTGTCTGCCCCTTTAAATGTCCAGCCTCCATTGTCTGCCCCTTTAAATGTCCAGCTTCCATTGTCTGCCCTTATGTCCAGCCTCCATTGTCTGCCCCTTTAAATGTCCAGGCTCCACTGTCTGCCCCTTTAAATGTCCAGCCACCATTTTCTTTCCCATATGTCCAGGCTCCATTGTCTGCCCTTATGTGCAACCTCCATTGTCTGCCCCTTTTAATGTCCAGCCTCCATGTCTGTCCCTTTATATGTCCAGCCAACATTTTCTGCCCCATATGTCCAGGCTCCATTGTCTGCCCTTATATCCATCTTCCATTGTTTTTCCCTTATGTCCAGCCTCCGTGTGTCCCTTATTTCCAGCCTCTTCTTACTTCTTACTTACCATTGATGTCTTCTCCCTTCCTCCACGAAGCTCCCGCTCTCTACTGTTGCCTCTCCGGCGGTCACGTGGTGCGGTGTAATACAGGGCTCCTACAGGAGCATAGGTTCGGTCCCTGCCATTCACAGTAACAGGCTTGGTCCTACAGGGCTCCCGTATGAGCCCTGTATTACCTGTAATGTGCAGTATAAAGCCCAGCCGCTTATACAGCGGCACAGGCTTTACAAAAAAAAAAAACACAACTTTGCCACGAGAGTCTGATCTCTCGGGACAAGTTGTGAGGTGGGCAGGACAGCGGGACAGTCCCCCAAAAGCAGGACTGTCCCGCTCAAATCGGGACAATTGGGAGGTCTGTGTTATATCCCTTCCCTCTGTTATATCCCTCTCCACACTACATTTTACATCTTACCCCCTTCTGTTATACACCTCTCCACACTACATTTTACACCTTACCCTCTTCTGTCATATCCCTCTCCACACTACATAATACACCTTACCCCCTTCTGTTATATCCCTCCCCACACTACATTTTCCACCTTACCCCCTTCTGTTATATCCCCCTTCTATTAAATCCCTCTCCACACTACATATTACGCCTTAACCCCATCTGTTATATCCTCCTTCTATTATATCCCTCTCCACACTACATATTACACCTTACCCCCTTCGGTTATATCCCCCTTCTATTATATCCCTCTCCACACTACATATTACACCTTACCTCTTTCTGTTATATCCCCCCATCTGTTATATCCTTCTCTACTCTACATTTTACATCTTACCTCCTTCTGTTATATCCCTCTGCATACATTACACATCCGTACTTCTGATATTTCTTACCTCTATTCTCCCTTACCTGCTCCAACAGCTGTAGTATAATACAATCTGCTTTACCTTCTTTAGCTGGCTTTAGGAAGCTTTACCCCCTCAGCCCATGCCAGCAGAGTCTGACTGTGATATGTTGCTTCTGCCTGCAGGGATTGTAGCTTACCCTTCATTATGAGCTTTAAATTGTCTGTTACTATGGTAACCACATTTATTGAAGATGTAATGTAGTTAAAGTTGACAGTTGGGTGACAGTTGGAAGCCCAGGTCAGTAGGGTCTGTTGTAGCTGCTGGCAGAAATGATCTACACACTATGCAGCTCCCCTAGTTACTGGACTCATGTACCACCTAACAGAGGCACGTGGTACCACCACAGGTTGAGAATCCCTGCTCTAAAATACAGCAGCTGCATCCTTCTCCATAGGCGAAAGTGCAGATGATTTAAGTTTGAGCCATTGCCGGGAACAGGTTAGTCCAATATTTTTTCGGTGGAGATCACTATTCTTCATAACACCAATTATATGAATTAGGCCAAAGTCACATAAAAAATCTCAACTTTAATTAGCACCAATAAAACATATATAGCACCACCAATTCATACAGAACAGTGTTAATGCAGCAAAAAATAAAAGAAGTAAACACATCTTTTGGCTGAAATAATATACAGATTGAGTAGACCGGCAAATGTATATGCTAGAAGCAGGAGATACACTTACCCAATAGCATGACTATTAGCTTCACAGAACCTCATAAAGATCACTATTTGGAAATCCCCAGACAATAATATTTTAATACTTTTTTAAAACTTTTATTTCAAATTAAATATATAATACTAACTATTCCTACTTACTTAATAAAAATAACATTGAACCTTGTAAGCTTAATTTAATAGAGTCAGTGGGCTGGATTCACACTACTGGACGTATAGCATATATATATTTTAGACCGCATATAAGCAATCTACGTAACGAAAAGATACGTAGATTACGTAAAAAATATACTACGCATGCACAGTAGCAAAAAACGGTAAACTACGGACGTATATGCTATACGTCCAGTAGTGTGAATCCGGCCCAGTGAGCTTACAGTTAGAATATTGTATAATATAAAAAGGATCATATTGTAAACAAACCACTATCAATGTGTTGGATGCATCCTATTGTAAAATGATTTTTAGTCTTCAATAACAGATTGGGGAGCTAGCCACACCACAATGTACTTGGAATATATCATCAACACGATGGTCTACTCTAGTACATTATTCCTATTCTTCTCTTGCATGAAGTGATGGGTAATACTTCAATAACAAACATGAGTTTGTGACAGCATTAAAAAGAAATGTGAATCATAAGCTTCAGAATTTTAATCCACATCAATATTGACCAGACTCTTAAAGCTTATGGATCTTGCTGTAGTTTTCAGTCCCTCGAGTCAATGAGTTACTTGTAATGTACTGTACATCTGGTCTAACGTCACTTTGACCTCATCTTGCTGCTCATGTCTTGCAGTTTTGCCAGCCCAGGGAATGGTGTGTGTGAAATATTATGTGATTGAGTTCTTTCTTAAAATATTCAAATTAAAATGTCCTTGCTTACTTTTTTCTTTTATATACAAAATCCAGTGTTATATGTATGTATACTATAAAAAGTCTGTTGTTTCAAAAAAAATACGTAGAAAGTTTGATATTGTACAGAACATTTCTTGTAACTGAGAAGGGTTTATATAAAATTGCAATACAACATTACTCAGATGCTGCTTTTACTGCTTATAAATGCAGATATTTTGACTGGCAGAAACATATATGTGCAAGGTTGGCAACTCACCTCAGGTAGATACATCTTTACTTCCTTTCTTTCTCTTTTTTGCATGGACCATGGAGCTTGAGGATTTTTTAGTATTTCTGCAACATCACTCATTTCATTACAGTTGTGATATTCACTATAATGGTATAATCAACCATTTGTAACCGTGCTAGCATTATTAATGGGGCATATTCTTGAATTAATAAAGGAGCTGCTAATATAACATAGAAGGGTCTATTACTTAATTTTATGCCTTAGTTCAAAACAGAATGATCTAAAATATCCTGTGATTTTCTGTAGTCTTCTACTCCAGTGATGGCTCCTTATTCAGTCTTTTTACCTGCTGTCCATGTTCTACAAACTTCCACATACGCAAAGAACAGAATAAGTCTAGAAGAGAATCAAGAAGCTTGTTATATCTGACAGGCATGGCATCCCATATTACAGGCAAATGTCCACATGTGTCAGAATTTTTAGCAGGACAGAATTTTGGATCTAGAAGATCCAGATTCATAGAAGATACTGGTAATCTGGCATTTGCTCATGTGCAGCTTACTAACCTGGGGTGTTTTCCAGTAGTGAATCTGGATCCAGACTAATAATAATAATAATCAAAATGATAATAATAATCATAACAATAATGGACCAAATCAAGACTTAACTAAAAGAGGGCCTTTTCCATTCTATAGGATCCGAAAACACCTGCTTTTTGTAATCAGTGCATTCACAAGGATGGTATTACCAGGACAGATTGAGATACAGATATTCCTTCCTGTACTAATTCCGATGGCAGGCAAGACGAGACAGTGTGCGGAAGCACTTCTGTTATGTGGTAAAGGGGAGGTATACAAATTGCTTTCAACCCTTATGTACTATCCAGACTTCTACACTGTCCCCATTTTATGTGTCAGGGTCCTGCATTCATAGCAACTGTGGTCCCTTTTACATGCATGGGAACCATAGAGTGTGGATCCCCGTAGCGAACGGCCCTATTTCGATAGGGCCGTTTGCTCCCAGCCAGTTCTGAACTGATTGCTTATGCCTAAATGAGGTGACAATTTTCTTTGGGGAGGGCCTCACTCCTTCATTGGACACGGTACGCCCCAAGTGTTCAAGAGTGATCTTCAACATATGACACTTATGCAATTTCAGTTTCAGTCTGTACAGTTCCAAATGATGCAGGACCAAGTTCAAGCGAGCCAGATGTTCCTCCACTGTGATGGTAAGCACGATAATGCCATACTTTGGCATCAAAGTTGAGGTCCCTAAGGCACCATTCTATCTGGCGTTAGACAACCCAAATAGCATGTGTCAGAACTAGAACAACCCCAGGGGTGTAATGAATGCGGTCTTTGCTTGATCCTTCTCCACGACTGGTACTTGCCAATACCCTCTGGCCAGGTCAAGGGTATAAAAATACCTGGATTTTCCCAGCGCCGCCAGAAACTCTTCACCATGCAGTTGGCATGCGTCCTTCATACACATGGCCTATAGTTTGCACTCAATGCAATACTCTACAGACATTATACGAAACTGAAGACCCAATACAAACTTCAGTTCTGTTGTAGAATTACCAAGGCCCAATCCAAGAGGGTGATGCATGATCAGACCATAATTAATGAGAATTTTACATTAACATTAACAACAACAAACAAGAATTTTACACTATAAATGTACTGGCAAGGGCATGAAAAATCTCATACACACCACAAAATGCCAAGAAACAGGAAATTTTCCAGAGCTGAACTACGAATTTTGATCCATATGATGGATGCCCTGGGCCCAGGACCACACTGCAACCATGTCATTTGCTCTCATTGGGCCGTATGCAGAGCTCCGGTTGCATTGCCATTTGCGGCTGGAGTTTTCAGAAAAGTGCCGCGTATACGCCATCTATGTTGCAAGAAGTAATGTAGATTACGTTACAAAATTACTGTGCATGCGCAGTAGCACTTTTCTGAAAACTCCAGTAGCACTTTTCTGAAAACTCCGGCTGCAAATGCAATGCGGCTGGAGCTCTGCATACGGCCCCTTACCACAGAACACAAACACAGAACTCCGGCTACTCTGAAGGAAGAGGAGTCACAGGTGCCAGCCAGATGTCCTCAATGCAATTGCCTACCAATTTGTAAAAATGTGCATTAGAAATAAACTGTGTATTTTATTACTCCCATTATCTTAGACTTGTATAAATGGTAGTATAGTTTCAGAAGAACATTGGTGTGTCCGACCAGCCTAAGATGGCTGCTGTTCACCATTTTTAATGTGCTTTTATGCAAACATGTTGTTAATACTGTGTAGAACGAGATGTTCAAAGCGAAGACATGCCAATAAGGTAGCTTGGTTGGAGCAGAGGGTATGTGATACTAACATTATGCAGTGCTAGCTTTTACTGCGCATATGTGGAATGTAGAAATACGTTAGATAAGTAGTACCAAGTAACTTGCTTAAAACATGATTATAACCTAATAAGGTAGGGAGTTCTGGTTCTGTTGTTGTCGGTATAAAAGACTTGGCATAAGGTCAGCTCCCGAGACCACAAGAATTTTAAAAAGGTGGTGTAGCAGTTAACAGCTATAACAGGAGAGGTTTTCTACAATGTTGCCACTAGCTCCATACCCACATGGGCTAGCCACTCTATCATGTCTTGATAGGATACCAAAAATATTGATAAAGTGAGTCCTGCTGACTGGCCTGTTGTGCCAACAGGATCCCCACCTGGTAAGACTGTTCCCAAGTAAATTTGTGCTGGGAGACAGGATGGACATACAGTGTCAGTTAAAAGGCGGTAGACTTGGAATATGGAGACTGGCCAGCAAAGCCAGACAGGTCCCTGCCTAAAGAAAGACTTAAAGGGCCATATTTACTAAGCTGCGAGTTTTGAAAGGTGGAGATATTACCCATAGCAACCAAACAGATTCTAGATGACATTCTCTAGTATGTAATAGGAAAGTGAGAACTAGAATCTGATTGGTTGCTATGGGCAACATCTCCACTTTTCCAAACCCGCAGCTTAGTAAATCTGGTCCAAAGTGTGTTTAAAGTTAGTGTGATGTACCAGGGATTATTAATTATAAATTGTTAACCTGTACTGCAGTTCAACAGGCTGATTAGGCAAACAGATGTGGATGATAATATGTATGCATGGTGACACCTGCTAATATGCTGAAAGTAAACAAATCTTGTGGTGCAAATTTTAGTCCTGTGAGTATAGTACAGACCTCATTATAGCAAGAAGGCGTCATAATAAAATTTTTATTATTATTTAAAACAGTATAATAAGAGATGGGGTGGGTGCTTTTTTTCATCACCCCCAGTTATACCACTAATCCTTAGGAGTGTTAGTAATAAAACTATGCATGCAATACATGTAATTCATATACTAGAAAGAATATGTTATACACTAACTGGAATTTTTTTCTAGTAATCACAAAAGAGACATAATAGACAGCAATTAAAGTTTTAGAAATCATTGTGCCTTGCCTTCACTCATTCAGAATTATGTTTTCAACATATTTAAATCTGTTCTGATTAAGGTATACTTACCATAAGAACCAGCTTTGTGGTTAGTTAGAATATTAGCCATGTAGCTCCATGGCATTTTTCAGTCATAGATGGTTGAAACATGAAAATTTGTTCCATAAAAAATGATTAGTGGTTATGATAGTGCTACTGTATATGATACCATGTTCCTAGTCAACTATGATTCCAAGGAAATATCTAGATTGTTAGCATATATAGCAGTGGTACTTAAATAAATACTAAAAATTATTGAGCTTAGAAGAGAGGAAATGATTGCTAAAAATTGCCCATTCTTTGGATCCATGCAAACTGTAGCTGTATCTAAGGCCTTTTCACTGTTCTTAATTGTGTGTGAAACAAGCTGTTTTTGTGTTTTAGAAATTAGTGAAGCTGTTCCAGCCAGTAGTGAGACCACTCCAAGAACAGTAATAAAAATTGCTTTTCATATAGTTTGTATAAATCATATAGGAAACAAAGAGTTTTTAAGGTGCTAACAGGTGCATTTTAACTTTGTAGGTTAAAAGCCAGATCCTTATTTTCTACATAAAAAAACCCAAAACAAATTATGAGGTTAACTAATGTGATTTTATGTTAATCTTCTGCCCATTTTTAAAGGGTAGATATGTTAAGTGCTAGATTTTCCATAAATCGATTTTCCCTCTAGGTTGGTTGTATCACCTATGCGGCTCAGTGTGGAAACACAAAATAGCATCTTTTCAATATTAAATTCAAATTTACATATCCAGCAATATATTCCGGTTTGCACTCTCTGTGTAATGTTTTACTTTTCCACTAAGCACATTTCCTATATAGTCATAGAGAGGTAGAAACTTGTCATAGACTTTGTAACTTCAATACTTAAAACTTCTTATTGTGTCCATAAATAAACCACCATTATAAATCATAATCATATTTTCCAAAAATACAGTGGTTGAAGGATTTTTAACTTTGTTCTAAAATTTTTATAAAACAATGGCAAATACACATATTTAATACTTTATATAACATTTTCTTTATTTAATAGATTTTTTTTTTTATTTAACAGCTTTTCTTCAAGGCAAAAGCAATCGGTTTCCTATCCAGTTTGGAACTGGTTGGGAGAGAATGGCCCTTTAGAAAAAAAGGACGTTCTCAGCAGTGACGCACACCGGTTAGAATATACCTCTGCTATTACTTGGCTGGGCCAACCTTGGCTTTGATAACGGCTCTAATTCCGTGCAGCATACTCTCAATGGGCCCGATCCAGACTTAATAATGGCAGCTGATTTATGGAGTGAGTAAGTCAGGCTGTGGAAGCAGACTGCACATGCACATGCCAGATGTTACTCAACATTACGGTGATCATGCGTAAGTTGTTTACATATGATCACAGATCCGTATGATAAGGTGTGACATCACTATGCATAACCAAATAAAGACATTGTGGGTAGGGGAGGTCTTCTAACCTTCGTACGTGGGAGGGGAGTGCAAAGGGAGTACATTGTAGTGCGTAACTTTCTTAGCTAACTCTTTGATTTTATCATCATGATGCCAAACCTATATTAAAATTCCTAATTCATTATCCAACCACTGTAATCATAAAGATAATGATAATACTGAAAGGGAACTTTAGGACACAGATCTGTCTCTGTGGATTGAATAAGGACACTGAACTGGATCCAGAGTTGGGATCTTGTTGTGTTTAGAGGCCATTCCTTTTGTATATATAAAATACAACAAAAGACTCCAACCTTAAAACTTCTCACATAAAATGGGGACAGCTCAGAAGCCTGGATAGTATGAAGAGGGCATTGCAAGCCCTCAAGGCATCAATCCCCACTTAGCATGCAAGCTGTCCACATCCAACACTATTCCATCTCAACATCGTAAACATTCCCAATATGAAGTTCCAATCTAAAATGTTGCTTTAAAAAAACAAACTGGTACACAGATGATCCATAATTTAGTATGAAAGTTGGAAGGGATTTACTTAGCTTTAACTGGGTAATGAATTGGTAGGTTAATTTAGCTTTAACTGGGTAACGAATTGGTAGGTTAATTTAGTGCAAACAGTGAGCAGAGTGTTAAATTACTGTGAACTGGGGGAAGAGTGGATAAGCTTAGTATTATCAGGAGAAGGGGCCTTAACTGGGGCACAGAGGTTAATTAAATATGAACTTGGTAAGGGGAGATTTATTAAGTATTAACTAAGGGAGGATTAATTCAGTGTGAACAGTATGTGTTGGTTAAATCAGTGTATACTAAGGACTAGTTAATTATGAATTGGGAAGAGCAGTATTAATTTATTGTAAACTGGTGAGAGTGTGGTTTATTTAGAGTGAACTGCGGGAGGGATGCTTTAACTTTTCTGAACAAAGCAAAGAGTAATTAATTCAGTATGAATTTGGGAGTGGATGATTAAGAGGGGGTTACTTTTGTAGGAAATGGGCTTAGGGGAGTTTATCTCAGGGAGGGGTGCTTTACTTTGTTTGAACTGTGGAGAAGGGTAGTTAACTTATTGTAAACTAAATGGAAGGGCTTTATTTAGTGTGAACTTGAAGCATGTGTCACTGAGGACTGGATCCAGACCTCCACAAAACGACCACAGTTTGCATGTGCTTATGCACACACAACATGCTTCCATTACAGATCTAAATATTCGTGATACAGACTTCAGTAATGGAAACATTTCTGATGGCGAGACAGGACATTACAGGATGTGTACAGTGTGAACCCAAGGTGGAAGGTAGAGCTATGCTAATTGTTCAGTAAGGGCTGTTTCAGCATTGCAAACTATACATTCTTTCGAATCATCCCCATTTTATGTGGTGACAATGCAGAAATAATAAGTGCTCTGCACTGGTAACTGGTTAGGAGTGAGGACTCAGCAGGGATCCAGCTTCGAAACTCCAAGCACAGGGGGCAGTGAAGGTCAGGATCCAGCCATGAGTGTGTAGTCTCAGAAGACCAATCCAGAGCATTATAACAATGAGATGAGTGCTAAGACAGCGAGGACAGTAGCCAGTCAGTTATCCTGAGCAGCCAGAGAATTTAATTAAAAAGCCTATCTGATGAACCCAATAAAAAAAGGGAAAACTCTTTTTCCTTTTTTGTAAAATGTAGGGTTGGGATGATTTATTATATATTTTTTCGGTAAATCATTTAAGAAAAAAATGATTCCTTTAATTTGGCTGGTGTGTACAGTATTTATTATATACCGTCTGTTTACTGTTATGCTCTCTACATTGTATACTGAAGGTCACTGGTGTGCACTATATTGCATATCAGTTATTGGTATGCACTCTATTGTATAACAGTCATGACTGTGTACCCTGTGGTGTATATAAGTTCCTTATGTGCTCTTCATGTTGTATAACAGTCACTGGTATGCTATCTGTATTATATAGTAATAATAAACGATAATAATAATAATAATAATAATAATAGTAGTCACGGGTTTGCTGTTGGCATTGTATAGTGATCATTGGCATGTACTCTGCATTATGTTACGGTCAGTGGATTTTTTTTCTATGTATCATAAAATATACTAAATAACCTTCATTTTGGTGAACATGACCTGAGCTAGGACATGCAGTTATTCTTCTTTAGTTTTCTGAGCACATTTTTTCAATTTTGCAACATGTTTTTGCCAAGGTGCAAATTTGCTCCTCTCTTGTTCAAGCCCCCATGACAGAAAAAACTAATTTTCAAAAGAAGTATTCTTATTTGAAAAAGATAAATTCCTCTATTTTTGATCAGCCAGTAAAATATTTAGCATTTTTTACTTGAACAATTGCCATCATTTGTTTATCATTATGAGTCATCAAGATTTTTAGCCTGGAAAATATGCAATACTAACAACAAAAGCAGAAGTTAAAGGGAGTATTGTTTGGAGACCTACAGCAAACAACATTAAAATGATTGGTACTATGCATTTGAGTAAAATAAATAACATTGTATAATTTTTCCCCTAGTTATCATACTATAACTTTACTGCAAAATTCCTATGAGACTGACTATATACACATTGTCTTTCAACTCAACTTGATAAATCATCACACAATCACTCAAATCATTAAACGAAATACATATACCTTTTGAAGGTAACTAATAAATAGCTTAAGTGCATTTTGGGTAACTTTTCTGTGTAGAAGGGTTTCAAGGATCAGTGCACAGTTCATTTAAATTCCAGAAATGAGCCTTGGGCCCTGTCATGCTGTTCGAGGACAAGTTAGATTTATAGTTTATCAAGGATAAAATGATAGTGTCATGGGGTGTTTGTCTAGTTATGGGAAGTTCTTGACATATTTAAAGTCAGTTCAACGTCTTATGGTTTTTCTTCACTAAATTGTAGGAAAAGTAGGGAGTCGCAATAAAACTGTCATACTTCTATTTTCTACTGTTACTTATTTATTAAGTATTACTTTTTTATTTATGAACTGCCCGATAAAATCATAAAGGACAATAGATACCTATACATGGAAAAGATAGGAATTTAAATGTTTGCTTTCAAATTCAATCTAATGCAGACAATGATGTAATTACGCTGGATGCTACAGGGCCTAAAGGTGAAGAAGGCCTAAGGTAGCTGTCTCCTCCACACCAATAATAGTTACATTGGGCCTGATTCACACTTAAAAAGATGCTGAATTTCCGTGCGTATTTTTAAGAATGGATAAATTGCGCATGCCCAGAACACAAAATTACGCATGGGATCCAGATGTTACACAAGGGAACCCATTGTTTATGGAATTCAACGCCATTCTTAGTGAGATAAGTAGAAGGGGCATGCCAGTCCTCCGTGAGAAGGAAGCTAAGAAAAGTGGGTGAGGGGAGGCATTTAAATGGGGTAAAGTGGGCCGGGTTTGCTCATTACGCACATACTTAAACAATATGCGCACAGACTTACGCACAGAAATTTAAGGCAGCCTTTGGCATGCAGAAGTCAACTAAGAAATGTAAGAATGAGTGGAGTGTTATGGGAGCTTCCTTGCTACTTAGGTGCATAGTTTTGAGAATCCAAATGTTCTTATCTTCTTCTTAAGTGTGAATCAGGCCCATTACCTATAAGTTCCTTACACTGTTCTTGAAAAAACATGGAACAAAAGGGGACTGGCATGTTTCAGGATAGGGGACAACTGATTATAGACACTACACTGACAATCAAAAAATCGACAGTGATATCCAACACAGTAATGCTAGTTGTATCATAGAAAGTAAGGCCATATATTAAAATATCTTATGTCTGCAGAGGTCAGGGGAATTTTAAGAAGTGAGGGGGCCCTTGTGCAGGATTGTCCTGATTCATGGACCTCAAAAGAGGCAGGGCTTAAAGGGCTGATTTAAGCCCTGCCCTTTTTGGCCCGAATTGGGACAGTCCCACCGCAGGGGAAGGGGGGCTCATTCGGCAACTATTTCTTCACTCCAGGAAATATTGGAGGTAGGAAATAGATGCCGAATGGGCCCCCTTCTCCTGCCAACCCTGATATGTGGACTTGGATGCAGGATGAATTCCCTGAGTAATAAGAAATGTATTTATAATTGATAAGAATCCAATAAAATATATTTGGTATCTTCATAAATAGTGTCAAAAGAGGTCTGTAGAGGTCATTGGGCTGGATCCAGACCTAGTTAAGTGCTTGAACTTAGTTACTCCTGGGCTAAACCATGTTGATTGCAGGGGGAGTCAAGGTAATTGTATTGTTTGCATGCATAGATATCTTTGAATTGCTTACTGCACACAGATACTGACCAGCTTTACTATTACACTGTTATTTAGACTTGTTATAGGAAACATCACCTCTCAACTCTAATACTGTTTTCAACAGATGAAATATGACTCCCCTGCAAGCAATATGGTTTAGCCCAGGAGTAACTAAGTTCAAGCACTTAACTAGGTCTGGATCCAGCCCATTGAGTCAGTGATTAGCACTGATGGCTGGAATAAAGAAATGGCTTTGGCAAGCAGGGCCTTAGGTAACGTTGGCTTCACAGCGGTAACAGAAAACACCTTTTCCTTGTTGGTGTTTAAAGATATATTATATATCTTAAATAAATACACATAAAAATAAATAACAAATAAAACCCTTGTACATGGCAAAGAACGTGCTGGTGGAGGTCATTGTATAAATCATTCTATTATTCCATAACAAATAGACATTTAGATTCCCATCCTCCTTACCTGTTAATAGCCATAGTCTCCTGCAACTAACAGGAGACTATGGCTATGGCTATCCCCCCAAAATAACTTTTTTTTTGGGATACTTTTACAATAATACAAGCAATAAGGCAATGACAGTATATAACACAAACAATTATTGCAGTGACATTGTAACATATGTAAGTCAGCTCTGTATAGGTGCATGTGCTGTACCTATTCTTCCACAATGGAACGCAGCCACCTGATGAGAGACCGGGCCACCCAACATCTGTATAAGATATGCAAGGTGGTTGTGCCTTGCCATTTAAATTGTACAGTAAGGGCTTAACTATAGAGAATCCTATATTCCACAGGCACAGAGTTGCTTGCAGAATATTTAACATAGGATCCACTATCCACATGTAGGAGAGCATAGGTAGTGCTCTGTTACCCTGTGTGTGGCATTGTGGATCAGAAATGCCATAAGTTAGCCTCCGTTGTGGAATAATAGAAGTTCAATCCGATTGCAACTGCGGTCCAACCCACAGAATATTTGTTCCGAAAAGGAGAGTCTTATTTTAAGAATACTACTTACATCAGCAGCACCCGCAAGTTAGTACTAACGCAAACTACTATACAAAATCTCTGGGCTGTGTAGGGATATGAGCTCCGCTCCAAACCCCAATACCTTAAAGTTCATACACAATGTGAGAATGCACATGCCGGATATATAATAGCAAGTTAGTAGTAACGCAAACTTCAATACAAAAGCTTTCGGCCTTCAGGGCTAGAACATGGTCTTTTAACAATCAAGATCAAAGGAATAATGACATCACAGGTTGAAAATTCTCTGTCATCTGGATAGGTTGAGTCTTCAGGTCATCTCCAATTCCTTGTAGTTTATTGGATCCTCACAGTTCTATTATCCCTTGTCTCTCTTAACCCAGGGGTAATCAGCATAATGTACATGTGTTCCTAGCCTAGCTGGCAGGGTTAATTATCTTAACTAAGTATGCACATTTAATATTATAAATTATTTATGTCTATAACTTGCGTAAGATATATGCAATCCTTTATTAAATCAGGGCAACACTAATACAACATAATAAGGTACACTACAAGTCTAAACATGACAACAATATAACATTTTGATGATTGGCGGATTATAGCTGATTTAAACCTCCTCTGAATAAAATATATCTTTTAGTGACAAGAAACTTATTAATAAACAGAATACTAAGCTGACAATGCCTGCGGATTCACGCTATTGCGTGTAACCGCGTGCTAGCACGTGCATTTTCCCGCTCTTAGAGGTTCTTTGTTCTTACCAACACAACATACTGAGTTTGTCTTTTAATATTTATTTAATGTTTAATATATTTATTTAACTTCGACAGACCAACCTTTGACAGTACCTACAACTATTGTTTATGAATTTTAAACAGTTGAATCATAAAACAAAACCTCGTTTATACCTGTGTACTCAGCCATGGTCATAACCAACTTAGTTTTCTTCCTTAACATTGCATGAACACATTTTACACTTAGCACAATAATTATAACAATACTCATTAACAAGACAAGGGCCCAGATCCAGACCTACGGCCATCAGGGGACTTATGCGAGTCATTTGCATAAGTCCCCTGTCACGAAACATCTGCGCATGTGCACACCAGATGTTCCATGTGCGTACTTACAGACGGACGTAACTTTGTTACGTCCGTCTGTAACTATACATAAGGGGCAGACCCATCATTTATGAGATAGCCATGCATAGCCATGTAAATGATGGGTCGGGGGCTGGGAAGCCCTGTTACAACTAGGTAGGCGGCCGTACGACCACAAACCTAGTCATAAAAACTTAAGGTAGTAATCTGGACACGTAAGTGTCCAGATTTACTACTGTTTGCGGGTAGTGCAGGGGGCGTGCACTCCCCGCTACGTGCGTGTACCAATGGACCCCTGCACACACGTAAAACTTGCGGGGGTCTGGATCTGTGCCAAAGAGTTTAACTATTGCTGTTGCTAGTGCCTTCTCACCAAACCCTGAGAATCACTTTACCGGGTTCAACCATTACACCCAACCTGCTACTTTCTCTCTCAGCGAACAAAGAAAAATTTACAACCTTTGAAATTCCAATTTTAATTAAAGGATTTCATGGTCTATAACTTTATGTGGATTATCAGTGTTTTTGGTAATGTAAGTGCAACATTTGACTCCAAATTGTGTAGCTAGTGTGACACGGTACCCTCCTGTAAGATAAATTAACACCGTTCTATACTGTAATAATACTTATAATTCTAAACCTGAATAATAAAACGTGTCATTATACAAATTTTTCATGTTATCTATTAATTCTGCTGTTGCATGGATATAACTTTTAGTTTATGGTAGTGAAATCTAAAGCTACTAAGAACTGAAACCCTGTTGATTCGGTAATTACATCTGTTGCTAAGAGTTTTTCCTTGGGTGACACATTTCTTTTATATTTATTTGTAATTTAGCGGTACTGAATCTAATCCTATGTTGTCTTGCCTCTGAGGCACATGGAAGTACACCTAACATTCACTCGGATTTAGGACCTTCCCACTTTTGCATGATAATGATCCAAAGGGCATCCATCAAAATTAGGGTTATGTTTGGACTGGTTTTGCTGGATACAGTTTTCCTTTATGACTGAAATGCAAGTCTTACGTTTGCAATATTCTTCAGAAGATAATCCCTCACAATGTTCTCTCATTTCAGGGTGAGCAGAGTGCATTTTACTCCCAGAAACTATGGCATAACCCAGGGTTTTGTGATACCATCAGCTTGATACTTTTCCTCCACCTCAATACCAGACCCGATCTCCTCCACCCTTTTACCATATCCAGAACAGAACAGGCTAAAAAGTAAAAGAGATATTATGACAGAGAAAGCAGACTCCAGACTGTATTCAGAGATCTGTCAGGTTAAGGTTCGCAAACATACGCACGGACATAGCAAGGTAACACCCATGACACTCCCCTCACATGGACGGTCTGACGTTGACTTACGAGTGCTTCGAGCACTCATATCTTTCAATGGGCATTTCTGTGCTTATAATAGATCCGTACGTGCGTAGCTACCTAACTGCACCCTCACCGCGCCCTCAAATGGTCATTTAAATGCCTCCCCCCACCACTTACAAGGATCTATCCCCGGACGGATTATAAACACGCCCCTCCGTATGGATCTTCCCATGTGCGATTCACAATTCCGTGCCTACTGGACTTCCGTATGTAAAATCAACGTAGATTACATAAATTTAGTTATTCATGAGCAGTTCTTCGGATCGTAAAAATATGCACGGAACTTCCCTAAAAAATGAATCTTTAAATACGATCCTCCATCTTGGTAGGGCGACCTCAGCTCTCTTTGGTTCAGTCACAGCTTATCTCCCAGGAATAGGCATTCAAGAGTTTCAACTTTCTGCTCATCTCTGACCTCTTCTGGATTGATGGCTGTCTTACAATGAGACGAATGGACCCAAGTATCCCTCTCTGCGACCTCTCGGCATGGATTTAGTGCTGGTCAGTAGCACTTGGTATGGTCCTTCCCACCTGTCAGTTAGAAAACCAGAATGCAAAGAGTTTCCTATCATCACAAATTCATCACCCCTCAAATTCATCAGGTCAATGTTATGACAATTTGTATCCGGCACTATCAGCTTATGCCTTTGTGCTGTTTCTTAACTTGTTTACTTATTTGTATGAGAATTTCAAATCTTCCTAGGGATCTACCATGACATGGGGTTGGTGTCTGAACAGAATCTCATATGGTGACAAATTAAGTGGAGATCTGGGAGTGGTTCTGATACTATGAAAACCAGTGGTAATGCCTCTTGCCGAGCTAACCCAGTTTTAGCCATTACTTACTGAGTTTGCTTTTTATGGTGCCATTAAGCCTTTCTACTTCCCCACTGGCCTGTGGGTGATATGGGGTATGTAATTTCCTTGTACTTCCCACAAGTTGGCACATGCTCTTAAATATGTCTCCAGTGAGGGTACCTTCATCACTTTCAAGTACTTTTGGGATGCCAAATCTGCAAATAAACACCTGGGGCTAGATTTACTAAGCTCCATTTTAATCATTAATCATGTGAAATCGCTAGACATCAGCAGAGTTTTTTCATTTTAATTTGCTGAATTTACTATTGGCGATTTATGTCCAGCGATTTCAAAACTACAGCGATGTCAGGCAATTTTTTAAGGGTTTATTCACTGCGATTAAGCTTGTAATAGCGGCAAATGAAACCTTTTAAAATCGCCAGACATCGTTGTAGTATGTAAAAAAAAAAATGGCTGCCGCTGGACCAATTACCCCTTAGCATGCTGTGCCATATAGTCCCATATGCAGAAGCACTGTCCCCCGATCCTAAAATAAATGTTATAATGTCCCCCTTTACTACAATAAATAACTGACTGTCCTCCATGCACTATATAATTAAATATCTGCCCTCCGGCTAATAAATAAATAAATAACTGTCCTCCGTGTATAATATTAATATGTAAATGATCCCCGTGCCATATGCAAATAACTAATTGTTCACCGTGGCAGAAATAAATAATTACATGTCCTCTGTATGTGATACAACTAAATAAATGGCCTCCGTATACTGCAATCTCTTCTATAACTCTCACCACTGACTTACCTTTTGTTCCCCTTCCTTTTTTTAAACTAAGCATATAGTTTACCCCTATTTTAATGCTAAACATTATTAATATATTATAATATATATTATAATATATATATTATATTATATTATAATATATATAATATATATAATAATAATATTAATATTATTATTATTTTAATGCTAAACATTAAAAATTATTATTCATATTAATGATTAAAATGTAATACTTAACATCTATACTATGGTGTAAAAAATATGATTCTATCTAAAACAATAAGCAAAACATAATAATCTGTATAATACTCACGTTTTTGAAGTCTCCAGTCTTTTCAGGCGACGTTCTGCAAGCTGGCTTTTTCCTCTTCTTCCTGAAGGACCGCGGGAGCAGCTCCGGCATCTTTGGGGTACCTCCGGCGAATGAGTCTACTCCGTAAAGGGACTATATTTACACACTCTGACAGTCTGATATCCAAGTATATAAATATAGTCCATTTAGTAGAGTAGAGTAGATTCATTCGCCGGAAGTACCCCAGAGATGGGTTTTTCTCAGGGGGTGAGTGCCGATTTCAATGAAATCGACAATCACCCCCACCTCTTTTATCTGTGGCGTTTTTTTAGCCGATTCTACAGCGAGTTTACAACTTGCACCTTAGTAAATCTGAGATTTCAAAATCGCCACTAAAAAATAGCAAACAGTGGCGATTTTGACAATCTCGAGTTTAGTAAATCTAGCCCCTGGTGCCAGATTTACTTAGCTGTGGGAAAAGAAAAGTGGAGATGTTGCCCATAGCAACCAATCTGATGTAACCCTTTGGTAAGGCAGTCCCCAAAGTACTTGACTTTAGTTTGACATAGCTGCAACTTTTCCTTAAATACCTATCTAGTGTCCTGTTTCTGCATGATAAAACAACAGTTCTTAAGTATCAGACAGTGATGCTTCAAATGTTTCAGAGCTTAATGACAAATCATCAACATACTGTATCAGGACCGACCAATTGCTGGATTGAAAAGATTTTAAGCAATCATGAAAAGTTTGTGAAAAGATGCTGGGGCTGTCCACAAAACCTTGGGGTAACTGAGTCTATGTGTATAGTACCCCTTTTAATGTGAAGGCAAAAAGGTACTGACAGTCAGGATTTAGAGGGATAGCATGCACTGATTACTATTTCTGAAAAAAATAAGTCAGATCCAAACTCTCCCTCAAATTATCATCCCAGCTTCCATGCCCCTCAAAGCTGTTTGAAAGACTTGCCTACACTCACCTCACTTACTTACTTCCTTTCCTTACACAATCTTCTAGATCCTCTCCAGTTAGGCTTTCGTTCTCAACATTCCACCGAGATGGCACTGTCCAAGGTGGTCAATGATTTTATCACTGTTAAATCTAAAGGTCACTACTCTCTTCTAATTCTCCTGGATCATTTTGCTGCTTTTGACACTGTTGACCACTCATACAAATGTTACAATCCCTAAGTATTCAGGACGCAGCCCTTTCCTGGTTCACATCCTACCTCTCTAATCGCTCTTTTAGTGTTCGCTTTTCTGGATCTACCTCTTTTGCCCTTTCACTATCTGTTGGAGTAACACAAGGCTCAGTCTTGGGTCCATTACTCTTTTTTTTATCTATACCACTTCACTTGGCCAACTCAAAAAGTAATTTGGTTTTCAATATCATCTCTATGCAGATGATACCCAAATCTACGTATCCACCCCTGATCTATCACCAGTCGTGCTGGCCTAGATAACTGAATGTATTTCTGTCATTTCATCCTGGATGCCTCCCACCATCTAAAACTCAATCTTTCAAAAATAGAGCTATTAATATTTCCTCCTGCCAACAAAAGCTATCCACCCAGTCTCTCTATTTCTGTTGACAACACTGAAATATTCCCTATGCTTCAAACTCACGGCCTAGGTGTTACACTTGACTTTGAACTGTCCTTTGTGTCCCACATATAATCTGTTTCTAAATCCTCTTATAAACACCTAAAAAACATTTGCAGAATACAAAACTATTTCTCACAAGACACTGCTAAAACTTTCTTTCATGCACTGATCATCTCTAGCATTGATTACTGCAATGCTCTCCTTATTGGACTCCCACAATACAAAGTCTACAGACTATATTGCATGCAGCAGCAAGACTGATTTTCCTTGCAAAATGTTTAAATAGAACTAATCCACCCTGATAATCTCTACACTAGTTGTCTGTTCACTGCAAAATGAAATACAAAATCCTCTTTCTAACCTATAAAGCCATAAACAACACCTCACCTGCATACATATCCTCACTTATCTCAAGTTATGTCCCAGCTTACTCTCTCAGAACATCACAAGATCTACAACTCTTTTCTGCACTGAAAATGTTCTGATTCCCAGTTACAAGACTTCTCCTGGGCTGCACAACTCTTTGGAATAACCTTTCTCATCCATTAAGACTATCCTCTATTTTCCAAACTTTTAAACACTCTCTCAAAACTCACCTCTTCAGACAAGCTTATCAAATTGAAAAAAGAGTGAAATGCTGGAGGACAGCGCTGAACTAATGGTTAAATAATTATAGGAGAAGGTACAATAACCCCTATATCTGAGGTATAACATGTACATAAATATATAACGAGAAATACAACAACAAATACTTTTAGTAAGAATAAATAAATACTATGGATAAAATGTCCCAGAAGATAACCAACAGTCCATGTGCACGAAAACAGCGGCATACAGGAAGGTTTAAGTGGAATGGTTGTGGTGGTTCTCATATTACTAAGAACTCCGGGGCATCATGAAAATAAAGAGAAATACCCGTTAAAAACACAGGTTTAAAAAACACACATATATAACTAAGGAATAAACTTCAGCTGATCATATATCTATAAAAACAACAATGATGGACTAAAAACCTCTCTTAACATATAATGAATGAATCCGATATGTATATAGAGGGAAATAATAATAAGATAGAGAAACTGGTGTGTATTTAAAACATCCAAGTTTACTAAGCTTATTTTAAACATCCAATTATATTAAAACATTACATTAACATAGTGGAGGTGGACATAATAAACGATACCAATGGCATGGGAAGCAGCAAGAATAACAACCGACCTGCCGGCACCATGTGGAGACGTCTCTACCACGGGTAGCGGGGACACTAAGCCGGGATGATAGAAAAGTTACAGTCCTTCGGGGATGAATGTCTGCTGCACCGATCCACTGGATGTTAGAAGTCCTGCCGTCCAATTAAAACTGTCACCACTTGACGCGTTTCGGAGATGCTCCTTTTTCAAAAGTGGTGAGTGGTAAGATCCAGTCCGTTTATAAAGAAAAACGATGATCAGCTGTGTTGTGGTAATTATCCAATCCAAATTGCTTCCTGTTGCTTACATTCACCTTTAGTGCACATGGACTGTTGGTTATCTTCTGGGACATTTTATCCATAGTATTTATTTATTCTTACTAAAAGTATTTGTTGTTGTATTTCTCGTTATATATTATACCTCAGATATAGGGGTTATTGTACCTTCTCCTATAATTATTTAACCATTAGTTCAGCGCTGTCCTCCAGCATTTCACTCTTTTTTCAGTTTGGTTTTTCAAGGGTGGGGACCCTTTAATGTTTTGAGGCTGCTGCAGAACTTGAGCGCTTTTTTGGTGGTACCATATTTTTGTTCATAAAGCTTATCAAATTCTTCAACCTTCTTTTTAAGTTTTATTTACCACTGTATTTTCACTTTACCTTTCTGTTTCATTATTAACACAAACCCACACACTCTCTCTTTCTATTCTAAAATTAACAAATTTCTGTTACTAACACTGCTGTGTGGCTGGATCATACAGAGCACTGAGCACTTTTACCATACAACCTGGCTGGTCCATTTTGTGATATATAGCACTTGTCCTTATGTATCAATCCCTCTGTCATATAGGACAGGATTCACACCTAAGTAGCAGTCGCTTCTTAGGTGCATCATTTTAGTAAAGGACCTACTGCGCATGCTTAATAGGTTCTTTATGCAATCTATGTACCAGCTTGGGTCTGTCCGTACCTGACTCACACTGGATCTGTGAATCCAGTCCATAGAGTGTAAGCTTGTGAGCTTCCCATCCAGTCTGTTACTGCCCAGTCTTGTTTATACTAATTGTTAAAAATTGTAAAGTACAACGTAATCTTCTGGTGCTATATAAAACCTATTAATTAATTAATTAATTAATTAATTAATAAAGAGAAGGCAGATCACAGATCTGTAACAGTGAAATAGGTAGAGGTTGCAGGAATTTGCATTAATATGACAGCTGGATTAGGCACTACATGGAATTGGTTCTCAACTACCTTACTGACACCCATCAAATCTTGTACGAGTCTGTAGCCTTTCCACCCACTCATTTAACCAGGAAGATTGGACTATTAAATATAATAGGTTATTGGGGTATTTTTTGTACTTGCCCACCTCTTTTAAGATTTACCATAACAGGGTCTACATTTTCCATTAATATGGTGTCTTGTCCATTCTTGGTCTAAACAGAACCTGGCAACTGCAATAACATTTACTCTACCTGTATTGAGAACTGTGTTGAACTAGTTAAGTTATGAGGAGTCTCTAACATGTCCTGCACCTCCTGGGCATGGCATCCTGGGATGTCCAAGAACACACCATCAGGAGTACAATAAATTACACAACCCATCTTACACATCAAGTTCCGTCTGAGTAGTTTGGTAGGAACTGATGCTGTAAGAAGAAAAGAATGTTTAGTGTGTAGAGGACCTATTCTGATTTTAGTGAGTGTCGTCAGTGGGTACTGTTGCTCCTCTCCTACTGTGTGTATGGTTTTCCTGGTTATGGGTATATAAAGAGGAGAAGTTAATACAGATCTGGCCGTCCCTGTGTCCACAAGAAAAGTTGAATTAATGCCTGCAATATTGATCTCTACATAAAGTTCTTCATTGGGGGCGCTAATCAATCCTATCTGCATTAGATCACAGGTATGGCATGAACCTTATTCACCTGGGCAACCAGTTGCCTGGCTCCTTGGAGAATTTGAAACAGAATGGTTCCCTCACATATCCCCAGATCCATCTCTATCGTCTTCTCACCTAATGACCTCATTGGATCTTTATGACCTCTGCTGTTGCCTTTGGGAATTGTTATAATTTCTGTAACCATCATTCCTTCCTGGCTCCATAGAGTTTGGTGCTTTGTGCCCTCTTGGTTTTGCCATAGTTGCAGCTGCATTGTTTTTTGTGTTGTATGAACGGTGTATTTGGCTTTTTCTCTTTTTCACTACATTCCTTTCATGGTAGAATGCAGTTGACCTAAGCAAGAAAACCAAGAACGTGTCAGAGGTGTTGGCATGCTACTTGGGTGTGTAAAATTAGGAACCTAAAGCCTTCTTAAGTCTGAATCAGGCCCTTTGTCTCACCGATTCCAATAAACCAGTCATCAGAACAGAAACTGCCAGTTTCCTATGATGTGGATTCTCTTTGATGTCTGGAATTCCTGTATACCTAGCCATATCTGTTAGAGCCCTTGGAATATAATCACATATTTTCTCTCCCTCCTTTTGTTATATAGTAAAAAAATATTTGCCATTCCACATGTACCAGGAAACTGGTGCTTAATTGCTTACAAATATTTTCTATATTGGCCTGATTGTCAGCATCGCTTAGTGTTTTGTCACTTTCTAGCATGCAGGCTCTAACAAAGGCTGCAATATCTGTTCTAGCAGGAAGACAAGCTCTAAGCAATATTCTTTATTAGTGGGTTCATTCTCATTTACCAAATCTTAAATATATTAATATATATCTTGCCAGATCTTTACTATGATTTGGAAATTCTGCAGTTATAGTACACATCAAGACCAAGGTGTATACATTGTGACATTTTGCACTGATATTACTCTGTCGCTATTCGCACATCTGCTTTGAATGCTAAGCGTACGTATCAAATGTAATCCCACACAACCTAAACAATTCATATAACTAGCTATTATAGAGGATACTAATGTTCCTTGGCAAATATGATTTTTATTAGTAATTGACTGAGCCGGTAAGGAGTCAGTATCAGTAGATTGATACTTATGTTGTGGGCCTACGTTAGTGGAAGCATGTGAGGGTAATGTTGTAGATGTATGTACAAAGGGATGTGTATGTGTATTTAGTGAATTAATGTGATGGGTGTGCATGTTTGCAGGGGCATCCAGAAGCAATGCAGTAGCTTTAGGAGTTGCAGAGGTTACATCAAGATTTGTGGTTTGGGCAATTAGTGCAACAGGCATTGAAGGTAGGAGTATGGGTGCAGATGTGGTTGCTGATGCCTCCAACACGCTTGCGTAATCTGATTGGCCTGCAGCTGAACTATTTGGGCAAGGGCAGATATTAAAGAGGGTTTATTCTCCCTATTACTATCCTGTGTATTACCCTTAGCTAACTCTTTATCTAACACAGGATATAATTTAGCTATATTACCAACAACATTCTTGTTATACAGTTCCGTATTTATAGGTAAGTTAGTGATAGCAGAACAAACAGAGTTAGTACATAAATAGGGAGGAGGGGAGGAGGCATGAGAGTCATGGTTGTGTATGTGTATGCCAGCAGTGCACCTTTTGTTTTGTTTGCAACTTTTTTGCATCGTTCTTTACCCTCCTGTTCCTACAATGCATGTAGCTGGATAATACAGAGCACCGAGAGCACTTTTACCATACATCCTGGCTGGTTCCATTGTGTGATATAAAGCACTTGCCCTTATGTATCAAACCCACTGTCCTAGAGTGTAAGCTTGTTAGCAGGGCCCTCTTACCAACCCAATCTGTTTGTAATTACCCAGTGTGGCCGGTGGAACATAAGTGGTTAAATGTAGTGATTTTTATGTTTTGTGTGTGGCAAGTACTGCTGTCGAACTGTCAAATACTGCTTTATGTAAGGCCTGACCACAGTGTTGAATACTGATATTTGCTGCTACTGCGCGTGTCCTGATATGTAGAGACTAATGTTTTTATCATAACCAAAAAAGTAATAGAATAATAGATTTTGTTTTGTCAAGGTATCTATATAAATTGATGAAATGAGGAAGGGCGTTGGCACACTCTATAGGCACTCTATGGGGACTCTATAGACACTCTAGAAGGCACTCTATTAATGGACGTTGAATACGGAAGGTGTGCTCACTGATGGCATAGTTGGGATCTCATAGCCTCTTGGGTGGACCTTCTTGCATCTTTTATTGGAAACATAACTGAGTAAATTAGCACGTGGAGACATACTTTGAATGCTGTTGAGCCCTGTAGAAACAGGTAATAACTAGAATCAGAGTAAGAGTCAGATACTAGCCACGGTATTTGGTGAAGCATGTCCGTGAAGCTGTTAGTGGTGTGTGTTAAGGGACAGCCAACAGATATAAATTCAGGACTGGAGACTGTCATACATCGATGATAAGAAAGATGGGCCTGACGGTATTCAAAGTATTCACGTCTTTTCCAGACATGAACAGCACATGTTATCTGGCAGGACAGATTGTTTCTTATCAGATGTTTTATTGGCTTCATTAACAGATATTAAAGGTCTTTATTTTCCTACCTGATGCATAGGATATGTAATCGAGATTGGTAACTGGCATGGTCAGTCAGATTCTGGGCATAGAGCCAGAGAGGGGAAGTTGTGGGTTGTATTGCAATACCAGTTATTCTGTGTTATTAAGTAGTGTTTTAGATATATCTTTTAATATGAATAAAAGTACATTGTTTCATGTGGTCTTGTGTCCTTGCTTTAACACCTTGAATCCGAATTGAGTTTAAAGTGGGTACCAAAGCCCCACCTAATACACCCAGTCTTGTTTATACTGTTGTTTATACTGATTGTTAAAATTGTAAAGTGCTACGTAATCTGTTTGCACTATATAAAAACCTGTTAATAATAAATAAATAATGCAATTTATAATATGTTTTTCCCGCTTATGTGATTTAATTTTACAAATTTGGAGACTTACATTACTGAGAATGTCTTCAACAAAACTGCGGCCATTTGGAAAGTACCTCTCACATTGACCAGTCGTTTTTGTACACTCCTTACAACACTTATAACAACACCATGCTTCCTAAACATAATATACATAGCCCACCCCTACGAAATACCTGGGTCACTCTCAGAGCATGGTCCCCTTGCCATACTACCAAGAGACCCTTCCTTGATGGCTCCCTGTCATGAAGGTCCACTGCCCATGGTTAAATTTGCCAAACTCCCAATGGACAAGTCGAACAAAATTGTACGACACTACAAATCACAGCAACACAGCAATAAGTTTTACTCCACCTTTGCTCATACAGTGTCTTGCCACCAGAAAGCAATCCGTTGGCGTTCCTTTTTTTTTATTGCGCCGAACAGTACACCTAGTGCAACCCTTCCACACGATTGTATGTCTACTGGAGCAAAACCCAGTTATGGCTAGTTTGACTAGACCTACTATGGTTCAAGCTGCAAATTTCCCTTCACAAAAGTCAAAAACAATTCCAATTCAATTTCAGTACAACTTCAAAAAGTCTCAATACAAATTACCCAAGCTTGTGGAAAAATTCACTAGACACAATACCCTAAAACACATACAATAGTGGATTTCAAAATATAGAAGTTTTATAGTCTTCATCAATACAAGATAAAATAGAGTTTACTTGGTAACTATGGCAACAGCAAGGTAAATATATATGTATACGCTTTTAAGCGTTCGCAATGCAAATATGAGCAGTATTTATGAAAGCGCTTAGAAACAATTGTGATCGTACACACCTCTAACTGCTATGTCCCAAATTCAAATTCAGTATGCCCATGCAGTATTCGGTCAAATAACAAAATGAAAAAGGCAAATAACTATTTTTACTCATTGTTCTGTAACCACCCTTTGTTAGAAGATTCAATCCTGCGTGTGTAGGGATATGGACTCCCAAAAGGTTAATTCCAAAAGGAAGAGGCCAATTCCAAAAGTACTACTTACACCAGATGTGTGCGCAAGTTAGTACTAACGCAAACTTCCATACAAGTCAGTGAGGTAGGTTAAAAGTGGGACTGTGTGCAGTCAGTGGGACTGTTTTAAATTGGGACTGTGTACAGTAAGTTGTACTGTTTAAAAGTGGGACTGTGTACATTCATTGGGTCAGTTTAAAAGTGGGGCTTTGTAAAGTGGAGCCGTGTACAGTTAGTCTTTAAAAACCTTTCTAGGGTGCTGTGTGTGCCCCATTGCCTTGTTAATTGCGGTCAGCTCAAAGCTGTACCCATTTAAAGTAAAATCTTTAAAAGCAGATGAGAGAGGCTGTGTAAGCCGTGGGCTGTCGACATTTTCTATGTAGACATTCTAAGCCCAATTATTAGAAGTACAATTTTCAAAGTACTTTAATAATAATAACAACATCATAAATATGAAAGCGTTATACAAGAACTATATACTGACCTGCATTCCATCTCTGCTTCTCCACAGGTAATTGAACTCCTTTCTCTGCAACTCTAAATCCATCTCTCTGCGTAACTCTATTTGGTAATTGAACTCCTTTCTCTGCAACTCTAAATCAATCTCTCTGCGTAACTCTATTTGGTAATTGAACCCCTTTCTCTGCAACTCTAAATCCATCTCTCTGCGTAACTATTTGGTAATTGAACTCCTTTCTCTGCAACTCTAAATCAATCTCTCTGCGTAACTCTATTTGGTAATTGAACCCCTTTCTCTGCAACTCTAAATCCATCTCTCTGCGTAACTATTTGGTAATTGAACTCCTTTCTCTGCAACTCTAAATCCATCTCTCTGCGTAACTAATTTTATTACCTCCAAGGCATTTGGTTCCAGCTGTTGTTAATATCCAGGCACTGATTAGATGCCTCAGGGTGTCGACATCTTAAATGCAAACATTCTAAGCCCAGTTTATTCTAAGTTCAGTTTTTCCAAGTACTTTGAAAATAACCTCATTTGAAACTGAAAGCGTTATACAAGCGTTGAACAAGAGGAGAACAGGAGGAACATTCCATCTGGAAACAGCCAATCAAAGAAAAACACCAACACCTGGCCTGTGAATCTTCTAACTCTGCACCATGCAGCAACTCTGTGCATAGCCTGTAACCACTACTTGGAACTTTGCAAAACATCACTTATTTATGCTTTAAATGTTCTGTTCTGCCCAAATACTATTAACCATCATTACCACAGTAAACTTGTATTTACATTTGCTTATACCATCTCTCTGCAATGCTTACACTACTATTTTTTTTATTTCCTTACACAACATTTCTTATCACTTTCATACATCTTTCAATAGCCCTCATTCATATCCCTATATCCTTATAGGCCCAGCTCTAATTAGCAATCCCCAAATTAACTCGCATGAACTCCTATCTTATCCAAAATGTTTATCTGTAGTTTCCTCTAATGATACAAATAATAAAACATATCCTAGATCACATAATCTCCTATTTCTCTTACTACTTCTTCTGTTAGCTGGTGATATCTCCAAATCCTGGTCCCCCTCGCATCTCTCACACAAACCACTCAAACTCTGGACACTACAGAAATCAGGCTAATGTCAAACATATCTCCTGTCTCCCACCACCTTCACAAACACTAAACTGTGCCCTATGGAATGTACGCTCTGTCTGTAACAAGCTAACCTCCATTCATGACCTTTTCCTTTCTAACAACCTTAACCTTCTTGCACTAACAGAAACTTGGCTCTCTGAATCTGACACTGCCTCACCTGCTGCCCTCTCACATGGTGGCCTTCACTTTACTCATACCATACCTCCAGGAGACAGACGGGGTGGTGGTGTTGGAATACTTCTTTCACAACATGTCACATTTACTGCTCTACCTAATGTCCCTTCGCATACTTTCTCATCCTTTGAAGTACATGCTGTACGCATCTTTAACCCTTATCCTCTGCGTGTCGCTGTAATCTATCGTCCCCCCAGTGAATCCTGCCAACAATTTCTACAACACTTTTCTGCGTGGCTCCCTCATTTTTTATCCTCTGACTTACCCACTGTTATTCTTGGTGATTTCAACATTCCCATTAATGATCCTCCCTCTCCTCATGCCTCTAAGCTTTTCTCTCTTACCTCCTCTCTTGGCCTCTCCCAGTGGATTGATTCTACTACCCATAAGGATGGTAATTGCATTGATCTTGCATTCTCCAAGCTATGCTCAGTCACTGATATCAATAACTTTCCTCACCCTCTCTCAGACCATCACCTTATCACCTGCAAACTCTCTCATACCAAGTCTAACTCTATACTCTATAACGCGCCAACACCTACTCGCATCCATAGAAATATTAATGCCATTAATTTTAACCAACTTTCTCAATCTGTGCAACAACTTCTATCTCCTGTCCCTAATCTCCACTCTCCTGATGTAGCAGTTTCTCACCTAAACCAAACACTAGTAGACATCCTTAACCAACTTGCTCCAGCTACACCTCATGTACCACGGCGACTCAAATGTCAGCCATGGCACACCAATGACACATGTACCCTTAAAAAACTCTCTCGCAAAGCAGAACGTCGTTGGCGCAAATCTCATCTGCCCAATGACTTTCTTACTTACACAAACACCTATCACACTTATAGAACTGCCCTGGATAATGCCAAACAATCTTACTTTCAAACTCTCATTTCTACTCAGGCTTCTAACCCCAAACGCCTCTTTCGTACATTTAATTCCCTACTAAACCCTCCTGTGCGTAATCCACCAACCTCCATCAATGCCCATGATC